>PVIU01014415.1:0-52036 GCA_004026605.1 Ondatra zibethicus
AGTGTATACTGATCCTCAGGCCCAAGCTCTTTACGATGAAGAAGTATTGTCCCTATGCCACAAAGCGACCTTAAATGCTTGGGATAGGATACAAGAACTAGGGAAAAGGATCAAATCATATACCAGTGATAGGCAGGGACAGAGAGAACCATTTACTGATTTTATGCAAAGATTAATTAAAGCTCTACAAATAGGAGTAACAGACCCAGAAGCTAGAAAATAATTCTTAAAATATGTAGATGTCTCACAACTTAATAAAAATTAGAAAATGGTATTTTACTTTTTATGCTATAATAGACTTTTTTATTCTGTTGTTATGATAAAAATACCATAACCAAAGCATATAAAGCATTCAATTTGGAGATTAAGGTTTCAGAGGGTTAAATTCCATGATGGCAAAACAAGAGTATGACAGCAGGAACAGTAGAAAGCTTACTTCCTGATCCATGACCATAAGGCTGAGAGAAGGGACAAAGAGAGAAAGAGAAAGAATTATATGTGTCGTTTGAGTTCTTAAAGCCTGTCCAGATTAACACACCTCCCGTCAACAAGTCCATGTCTCTTAAACCTGTCTTTACAGTCCCACCAATTGCAGGCCAAGTGCTCAAATATATATATGAACATTCCCACACAAACGACAACAAATAGAACACATTTGAAATGAAAAGGTAGCTAACAGATTAAACAGGGATAAGGATGTGGAGATGGGACAGAAGAGGTTCTGGTGAGTTAACCAAGCTAAGGTATGTGGGGCGCCATTTGTTGGGGGCCAGCCTTGAAGAGATTACCTTTCTTCCAGAGTGGAGGTGTGGGAATTAGAAATATAGGAAAGAATACAAAGATGCGAACAAAAATAATAAAACGCAGAAACATATAGGATAATATCAGGAGGGAATTTCAGTGAGTACTGAAAACTCATCCATGTTTAATTTCCAGCAGCTTAATATACCCCTGATTTGAAGAGGTAGGAGTAGAACAAAAGGGCTACATTAACATACAAATTGAAAGTCATGGGATACATTCATCTTTCATGACCTTGACTCATGCCCTAGACCAAACATTGTGTAGGCGAACCACTCCCTGGGTGGAATCCCAAGTTATTTCCATAAAGGGAACAAGAACCTTGTTGTTTTCTTAGACCTTTGTTTTAGGAAGGAAATGACTACTTCCCTATTTCAGGAGCGCTAGGTCTGGCAACTAGCCACACCTGTTTCCAGTAGCATTGAGAGAGCAGAACTCTGATTTACAACTAAGTGGCACCTTTGTTTGAGTTAGAAGCACAATAATCTCAAACTAAAAACAAGTCCCAAATCTCTCTGACCTTTGGCCTCAATGGGCCTCCACAATTCCTCCCTTTTAATTAATTTTAATAAACCCTGTGTTTCTTCAAGAGGACAGATGTTTGTGCCTGCCTTACAATGAACACTTCTCCATTTCCCAGTCTCACCTGTCTTCAGAACAAGCATTTTAATTTATGCAAGTTCCTGTCTTAGGTGCCTGGGGTGGGGAAGGATCAAATAACATATATATGAAAAAACTTATGAAAACTCATTAATTAATAAACTAATTTCTGCAACTTATATAGAATTGAAAATGAACTCATACACAGTTGAATACCAACTGGTAAGCTTTGTTAACTGACATAATAGTGGTATGGCTCTATTGTGGTAACTAACCACACTTTCTGTTTGACTTTAAGACCTTCTTGAAAATCATGAATTTCATACCTGGTACTGTAATCTTGGGGAAAAAGCCCAAGCTAGGAAAACCATAGGCACAGGAAGTTGGTGGAATGTTGATTACTTTTATTTTGCTAAATTATCTTACTCTTAAATTAGCTTCTAAATAAGTATTTTTATAATCATAGACCTAAGCTACTCTCAGCGTTTTCACAGAAGCTTCTGTTTTCAGTGGGTAGTTATCAATTGATAGATGAATAGCTATTTAAAGAGCTAAAAAATAAGAGACTAAGTACACATCCCTAAGGGAGACAATTGTAGCATTCTATACCCCCTCCCCCTATAAAAAGTTATGGGATCATCACAAATAGGAGCTGGAAAGAAAATAAGACCTGGTAGATGAAAAAGAGTGCTCTATTTTTGGTTGTGACCCTAGCCTTTAACTGCTGAGCCATCTCTCCAGCCCCAGGGCCCTGAGAATGATGCATGGCTTTCCATGGGAAGAAGAAATAGATGGGATGACCTTGGTAAACTGGAGGTAGGGGGAATAGAGGGGAGATGATGATGGATGGGAACATGAGGGATCAGGATAATCATGTTGGGGGCAAGACGGAAGAGAGTAGTGGGAGAAATGTCTTGATAGAGGGGGCCATTGAAGGGTTGGGGAGAAACCTGGTGCCATGGAAACTACCAGGATTCTACCAGGATGAGTTCAGCTAAGATTCTTGGCAAGAATGGAGAGGGCGCCTGAACTGGACTTCCCCTGTAATCAGATTGATGCCTACCCTAATTGTCATCATGGAGGCTTTGACCAGTACCTGGTGGAAGCAGATGCAAAGATTCATGACCAAGCATTTGGCTGAGCTCTGGGAGTTCAATTGAGGAGAGGGTGAAGAGACTATATGAAAAAGGGGGTATCAAGAGTATGATGAGGAAACCCACAAAGACAACTGACCTGAGCTTGTGGAAGCTCGCAGATTCAGAACAGACAGCTGGGAAGCCAACATGGGACCAATGTGGGCCCTCTGCAGCTGGGTGACAGTTGGGTAGTTTGGTCTTTTGTCGGACCCTTCTAAGTGGGATCAGGACATGTCCCTGATTCATGGGCTGACTCTTTGTAGCCTATTCCCTGTGGTGGGTTGCCTTGTTCAACCTTGATGCAGATGGGAGGAGCCTGGCCCTATCTCAACTTGATGTTCCATGCTTTGTTGATTCCCATGGGAGGATTTACCCCATCTAAATGGAGACAGAGGAGGAGTGGATGGGGGGTGTTGAGAGGAGATAGGGATAGGGAGCTAAAAGAAAGGACAGATGGGGAATTGTGGTTGGTATTTAAAATAAAAAAAGAAAGTACTATAAAATGTTATCTTCAGGCTAAGACATGGCATGGCTATTACATTTCTCATTGCATAGCAGCTATTTTTCCATGCATGAGACCTTCAGAACTCAATCTAGCCAAAATTCTGACATTTTGGGGCTAGAGGATACCTAAGTTCCATCACTCATTGATCAGCTATTGGCAAATGATAGTTGCTGAGGAAAGAAGAACCATTGTTTTTGGAGTATGTGATCACAGATAGAATTGCCAAACTTCAATGGATGGTCTTATACTTATGCAATATAAAAGTAGCAGCAAATTTATTTTTATTGAGTTATTTAAAATAAGAAGAGAAAATGAAAAAAGACAAACATGGAGAAAGTTTTGGAGGATTTAGGGAAAGTTCGAGAGAGAAAATGTGGATAGATAATTTTATATTTCATTGTATATTTGAATGAAATTATCAATAATAAAAAATAAAAACCCAAAGATGTTTATAGGTTTTTAGAAATATCCCCTAATCTATACTCATGAAGTCTCAGAAACATGGCAGAATAAACTTGACATGAACAGGGATTACACCAATAGAAATGCTAACACTGCAGTGAGAAAAATCACAAGGCTTCAACTCTGTCAAAAGAACTACAGAGACCCAAAAATTGCTGAGACTGGAAGAAACAGTGTTCCTCAGGGAAAAGCACATTAAGTACTATCCAGCAGCAAATAGTCAGCCTTGAGAAATCCTACAAATAACATTACAGTGTCGAGCAGTTTGTATTTATATATTTAGGAACATACACACAAATACACAATTAAACACACAAACCAACAATTAAAGAGAAAGAGGACAAGAATTTGAAAGTGTGGCAGGGCTACACAGCAGTGTTTGGAAAGTAGAGGTGAAAAATGATGCAGTTATTCTGTAATCTCGAAAAATAAAAATAATTACAATATAAAATTATCTTTTTGGAATAAAGAAGGAGTTGGATCCTCAAGAGCTGGAGTTACAGGTGGTTCTGAGCTGTCAAATATGTATACCGGGAATTAAACTAGGGTCCTCTGAAAAATAAGCAATTCTTAACCTCTCAGTCATCTCTTCAGACCTTTCCCAAACACTTCTGATAGCTAATCATGGTGACCTGCAGCTCTATTTAACTTATTTTCCAGGGGATCTAGCACCCATTTCTGGCCTCTGAGGGTGCTAGACATGCACACAGTGTGCTTAAAACCATGCAGGCATTCAGATATATAAAAATATTTCTACAAATTGGTTTATATTATGAACACAGATATATTCTCTATTCACTTGTATGACCTTTAAGGTATCAGGGCACTTCTATTATCCTTGGTGTAGCAGAGTTTTATTATAATTTCCTCTTGATATTTATGTTGATATGCCTTTCTTTATTAACATGTGTACTAATATTATTAATGAAAATGTACTGAACGTCTGAAATGTAAGCATATCACTAAAATTAAATTTTTTCTTTCAAATCAAGTAAAGAAAATAAATTTATAAATAAAAATTCTCAAGAGTAATGAAAAACTGAAGAATCAGATATTAGAAATAGGAAAGCCAAATTTCAAATGCTAAAGAAATTGTGCAATATTTATAGTTTCCATTGGCATGTGCTCACCCTGCTGCTTCAAGTTAGCAAGGTTCTTGTAAGAATTTTAATGTTCCTTTTGAACACTATTATAGTAGAAAAAAACATTGTCCCTTGAAAGAAATTGAAACTGAAATTTATTATAAATTGTTCAATCTTTACATCTTTAATGAGTTATGCAGAAGCCCTGAAGGTTTATAAGAATGTTTCAAAAATGAATGAAACTCTGAACTCTAATAACTGATGCCTAAAATACTTGACAACACATATGCTCCTATTTATGCAGATAAGACCCTCTTAGGCAGCAATACTTGAACTGAATAGGGTTTAGAAAAGTGCAAAAATAAGTCTCATTATCTTTAACAGTAAGTAGATATTGTTAAACCCTGGAAACAAAGCTTATCATGTACCAATATCCAATATTTTGCCGTTGTGTGAGCATATAGAAAAGTGATCAGGCAGAAAGTACTAGAGCCTTTATGAAGACAAAAGCTATTACTCCTCCCACCTTACTTAATTCTGATGCTGATACATTTTGTATTATTCTACTGAGGCTAAAGAAATAAAATACCATACAACAGGTGGCTTAAACCACATCAATAGCTATGAAGTATAGAAAGCAAAGATCATGCTTACTCCAGTGAATATTCTTCTAAACCCAAAGGACAGTGTCAAGGAATGAATTCAGTGTAGCAGCATGTTTGGAGCCTTTGGAAATTTTCTTTGCCTTGATTCCCTTTCACTGTGTATTCATATGATTATCTTTACATGTGCAAACATGTCTGTTAGCTGTCTAGTAGCTAATCTCTTGTGTTAAGAACAGTATACATATTGAATTAAAGCCATGGATTTCATCATTTAATCATAATAGTATTTTTAAAGATGACAGTCCCAAATATAGTTACTAAAAAAATACCTGGAATTTAAGACATCAGCAAATTAATCAAGAGGCAATGAGACACAAATGAATTTGTTTACATTAACAATGCTAGTTTTCTAATCTTAAACAAAAATAATACTTTGGGTGTTATCACAACATCTGATTTCAAATTGTATTACAGAACCATAGTAATAAAAATATCATGGCATGTACAAAAACTGATATGTAGATCAATGGAATAGAATAGAGTCCCCAGATGTAATTCCATACAACTATGTTGTATTGGTTTTGACAAAGATGCCAAAAAATCCATTCTAAAGTATAATTAAGTCAGCATCTTCAAGAAATGGTACTGGAAAAAAACAGTATATACATGCAGAAATTGAAACTATATTCCTGTCTCTTACCCTGCACACAACTCAACTGTAAATGACTTAAAGATAGCAAAATCAGAACTAATACTTTGAAGCTGATAGAGAAAAAGGATGGAAGTATAATTCAAGATATATTACGCACAGGCAGGAATATTCTCAACAGGACATTTTACAGTACAACTACATTTTCAAGTAGTGCAGGAAATGAGAACAACAAATAAATGGAATTTCATGAGGTGAAAGCCCTTCACTATAACTAAAGAAGCCATCAGTGCCATGAAGATGCATACAACAGAACAGAAAAATATTTGCCATCTGTTTTCCTGACAGAAGATTAATAATTAGAACACACAATAACCTCTAAAACAAAACATCAAGCAAACAAACAACTCAATCCAAACATGCTTCACAGATCTGAGTAAGAATTTTCAAAAGAAGTACAAATAATTAGTAAACACAAAAAAGTGTTTAGCATCATTTCACACTTAGTAAATGTGCTTTAAAATTACATTGATACCCTATCTTGCCCCAGTCAGAATGACTTTCATCAATAAGTCAATGCCAACAAATACTGGAAAAGATGTAGGGAAATAGGAACTCTTTGGCACTCTTGGTGGAATTATAAACTAGTACAGCTACAGAAATGAGTGTGTAGATTCCTCAAAATCTTTTAATGTAGCAACCATTTGACCAAACTATGCTACTCCTGGGCATACACCCAAATGGAGTCTATATACTAACACAAAGATTCATGCTCATACATGTTCATTTCTCTTCTATTCACATTAGGTAGGAAATGAAATCAGTATATTTGTCCCTCAAGTAATGAATGGATAATAAAAATGTGGTACAAATGTACAATGGATTTTTATTCTCTTATGAAAATAAATGAAATTGTAATGAAAATAAATTAATGAAACTAGAAAAATATTTTGTGGTTACAGAGGCCTAGAAAGATATATGCTGTATTGTATTTATATGTGGATCCTAGCTTCAAATCTTTATACTTGTCTATTTCTAGGGTTTCTATAGACGAAAGGGGACTAGAAAAGAGTATCTTCACAGAGGAGGTGATAGGATAACATGGATGATATGAAAATAGTAATCAGAAATTTGTTGGGGGTGGTTAAGAAGGATTTTCTCTGAGTATATAGAGGACTAGGTGAGTGAAAGTATGTATAAAATGCTATAGAGAAACTTACTACTTTATAAACTAATTAATATATGACAGAGGAAGGACAAAAATAGATATTAACAGGAGACCCTCTGCATGCTGCACGTCTGGAAAATATGACAATGTTGTTCCTAAAAGCAGAGGGTTACTAAACAAAATACCAAATACCAGCTGTGAGATGCATCTTTATGAGTTGTTTTAGGAGAACTCGGAGCCCCTTAAACAATACAGGTTCTTGTCACTCTTCTTGATTGCCCAATAGAAGTAACTAATGATATAGGACTGTTGAAGACACCATAAATCTTGATTTCAAGGTGAAGAAAAATTAGTCTGGAGAGGAGCTGAATGCTTCCTACCTGATGGTTAGCTTTAATAGTGCTTGAATATGTCATGCAATCTTCCAGGGGAGAAAGGTATCAGAGAAGGATCTTTCCTATCTCTGATCCATATAATCATAATACCAAACTGCAAGGCAAACTTTCCACACCGGCACCATAGTAGCACAACCACTGTAAGGATGAATAACTACTCTCTGATTGGATTTTAGGCATGCTCCTTAAAAAGGAATCTATGTCTTATACTATAAACCTGGTCAAAATCATATGTCTTAGGCTCTAAGGAAATATTCACTCTCACTTCATAGATACATTGATATAGCATCAATCTGATGTCTAAATATCTATGTTTATAAACATGATAAGAGTCCTTAGTCAGAAATTCTATTCTTTGCAGTGAACAGAGGTCAATACAAGGACCCTTGACTACATAAAATATTAAGAACAAAGAATGGTCAAGTTAATAACAGTAAACAAATAATCCTTGAAGCTCAAAGAACATTTCAGAAGAAAGAGCAGAAAGAATTGGAAGACAGATGAGGTACTATGAAATTCTATATTTGCCTGGCATAGTCAATGAAGTCATAGCCTCACAATAGCAGTGACACCCTATAATGGGCTTACACAAGACTGATCTCTTAATAGTCAATCATTGGTCTGTACATGTTTGGGGGGCTCCACCCTTCTCTGCTGAACTACTGGTTAATCTTATATAAGGAAGAGTCCTTTTCTTTAGTTGTGTGCCTACTAAGGAGCTCCTCAGTCTCCAGGATGTTGGTGGAGCTTTCCATCCTACCCGGTCCTGCAATAAATACACAGAATATGTATTATTTGCAATACTATTTGGCCAATAGCTTAAGTGTATATCTGGCTAACTCTTATGTCCTAAACTAACCCATCTCTATTAATCTGTATATGGGCACGTGGCTGTGGCTTACTGGGCAAAGTTCCATCCAGCGTCTATCTCTGGCAGAGCTACGTGGCTTCTCATTGACTCTGCCTTCTTTCCCTGAGCATTCAATTTAGTTTTCCCACCTAGCTCTACTATGCTAAGCAATTGGCCAAAACAGATTCCTTATTTATTAACAAATAAAAGCAAAACATAAATAGAAGGATTTCCCATACAATTTTCCCTTTTCTGTTTAAATGAAAAGTATGGTTTTAACTTTAACATAGTAAAATTACATATAAAAAACAGTTATAAACCAAGAATTACAGTTACAATATTTATATCTACTTTTTCTTTTATCATAACTAAAGAAAACTATATCTATTCTCCAACTCCATCAAAGATCCCAGAAAGAATAATATTATCTAAATTAACAGGAAGTGTATTATAAAGAACTTCCCAAACCATAGAATTGACAGAGACAACTCACAGCCTGGACAGTCACCCAAAGTTCTTCTATAACTTGGGGGCATTCAATCTTCAGCCTACATGCCCATAGTATCCAGCAGACTTTTCCATGAAACAGGAAATTTCAAAGACAGTTCCACCTAGATTGGAAGTTTGTCAGTCACTTTCTTCTTTGTCCAACAGAATGTCTGGCAAACTCTTTCATGAAATAGGAACCATGAAGGATGGTCTCACATTTAGGCACATTCAGCAGTAATTTTATGAGGGCATTGCATGTGCAGTTCACACTGCATATTATCAAAAACAGTCCAGGCAAGAGCAGTTTCTTGCCCAAATGGCTAATAAACTCCATAAGGAGCCTGTTCAATGTCCATAATCCTCTTGAAATACATTGGGAATGCCAGAATCATATGTGTCTCACTGTCATGAAAAGTCTTAAGCTCTTAAAACATTTTAAATGCCATATTCTGAAGGTCTCTGAAAGATTTGAAGAATATCTATCTAACTGAAATATATTTGTATATATCTAAAAACCTAACTAATATGACTACAAGCTTGACTATTATAGATGATTGTCTATTAATCTATATTTCTTAATTATACATTACATTTTTAAGTGAGCTGCACAAACATACCTTTAAAAAGAGCAGAAATATACATATAACAAAACTGACCTTAAATTTTCATCAATAGACCAAGATCCATACAAATGCAAATCTCCATAGCATATCCCACTTTAACTATAAACAAATGTCTATAAACAGTATTTGGGGAATTTGGGCATAGGTCTCTCCAAACTACTTCTTGTTTTTTGTTAGACGAAGTATTTTGGGGGGTGTTCATGGTGACATTTGGGGGGGTTCTTGGTCCATCAAATCATATTAGTCTGGAATTAATCCACAGGTTCTCATCTGTGAAAACAAAAGCAGAACCTCTTTTCCAAAGCAACAAATACTTAGACCCAAATTTTGGAATCAAGATGCCTTTAAAATATATATGTTGGTTTAGCTTAGTAGCCCATACAATGAAATGTCTCCCTGTATTTAGCTCATTCACAGTCAAAAATTTCAATGAAAAGAGAATAATATACATAATCCAGACATTCTGTATATTTTCCATCTTTATGTGGCTTATTTTTCTTACTCTATTACATTTTCTTCAACTTTAAAATTTATTTTATTGTCTTTACTCCTTTAATATATGAATGTCTATACTCATTTATATTACATTTGCTGTCTCTTTACTCTTTTTCTTCTCTCTCCCAAGCCTACATATATATTTTTAAACATACTGTGTCTTATTTAGAGGTGTTTTATGTCTGAATCTGTCCTTTAGTGTATCTGTAATTCTTTTCTGTCCAGGAGCACCTCTTAAAATGCTAAGCTGCAGCATGACTAGGACTAAGGCGACTTTGCCTTTTGGCTCTGCCAAGTCGAACATGGTGGAGGCATATTCACTGCCTCTGCAAGCCATGAACACTGCCACACTTGCAAGTATGCAGCGGGTCTAAATCAAGCCATTAAGAAGTTTGTGACACTCTGTTTACAAACCCCATTTAAGTGCTCCTTGGCCAGACATCCCAAAAGACTCAGAGTGGTTTGTGCTGGCAAAGCAGGATGCTATGGTTTTGAAACCATGTATTATTTGTTTCTGTTTTTATTTTCTGCTACTGATGAATTAGGAAAATGTTTCCTAAAGGAGCTGCAGCATGCTTCCAGCAAGCAGAGCCCATCCAAAAAAAGAAACTTTGATTTTTACTGTCTAGAATTCCTTATCAAGCCCTCTCAGGTTTTATATGGATTTAACTAGCCCCACATTGGTGTGCCAATTTGTTGGTGGATGTTTCTGTCCTGCCCATTCCTGCAATAAACATACAGAAACTGTATTATTTGAAATGCTGTTTGGCCAATAGTGTAAGTGTATTTCTGGCAAGCTCTTATAACCTAAACTAACCCATCTCTATTAATCTGTGTATTGCCACATGACTGTGGCTTACTGGGTAAAGTTCCATCTAGTGTCTGTCTCTGGTGGGGCTACATGGTTTCTCACTGACTCTACCTTCTTTCTCCCACCATTCAGTTTACTTTTTCTGCCCAGCTCTACTCTACTAAGCCACTGGTGAAAACAGATTCTTTATTCATTAACCAATAAATGTAACACAAATACAGAAGGACTTCCTACACCAACAAAGTAGTTTTCAACCTATGTTCATAGAGATAAACTTGTTTAAACTAAGTGAGACCAAAGAAAATTAAAATAAATAGCAACAATAGTAAAAGAGTTATGAAGTTAGGAAGGAGAATTGTAGATAAGAGAGATGTAATAAAGAGACTAAAGGTGGCTATAATAATTATAATTCATGCCATATGTGTGTGAAATTGCCAAAGAAAACCAAATAAAATTAAAAGACAAAAACAAGTATTACTTTTATTAGAAAGAGATGTGAGTTACCATGTCTATATGATGTGGGACAATGGTCTTGTACCCTATAAATATTTGTCATTTGTATTGGTTTAATAAAATATAGATTGGTAAGTAGCCACTCAGAAAGTATAAGTGTGGTGACCAGAATTGGAGAATGCTGGGAAGAGGAAAGGGTCAGTCTGTAATCATAACCTATACACAGAGGAAGCAAGATGAGAATGCCTCACTGATAAAGTAACTAAGCCACTTGGTTAACACAGAAAAGAATTATGGGCTAGTTTGAGATGTAAGAATTAGTCAATAAGAAGTCTGAGCTAATAGGCCAACCAGATTATAATTAATGTAAACCTCTATGTGTTTCTTGGGCTGAAGGACTGGACATGACAGAAACCTCTACCAATATCTATGCATTTTCTTACAGTCAAAATATACACATCCTAGCATTGTTGACATACTTTCTACACACTTTAATGTGTCTTCAGATTTGGAAATTGTAGCACTGAATGAATTGGAAGTCAATATAAAGTAAATGGTATAAATATTTATTTAGTAATGCTGTATGGGACCTATCTACATACTACAATTTTGTGCTCAAGAATCTATGATGTGGCCATCACAAAAATGTCAGATTACATATCTCCAGACCCGTAAAATCCTATAGAAACAATAACAAAAAAATGAACATTCATTGAAAAATCTTATAGGACTGGTGTTGGAAGTCCTTCTGTATATGTGTTGCTTTTATTGGTTAATGAATAAAGAAACTGTTTGGACCTGTGATATGGCAGAATAAATCTAGGTAGGCTAACTAAACTGAATGCTTGGAGAATGTCGGCAGAGTCAGAAAGAAGCCATGTAGTTACCACAATGGACAGATAACTCCACTAGAGCCTGCCAAAACTTTGACAGTAGGCCACAACTTCTTGGTGATGCACAGATTAATGGAGGTGAGTTAGTTTACGTTATAAGAGTTATCCAGAAATATGCTTAAACTATTGACCAAACAGTATTACAAATAATATAGTTTCTGTGTGGTTATTTTGAGTCTGGGCAGCTGTGAATGAAAACAGCCTCCATCAACATATTGGTGCACCAGTATAGTCAACTATATCCATGTAAAACATGAGAAAACTTAAAAAGAATTTCTAGACACAAAAGAACAGAGTTAAGCATAATCACTTTGTAGCAGCATTTTCTTGGGTGGTCTCTGTTTGCTAGAAGCAAGCAGAGGCATGATTCTTTTAAGAGAAGGCTTCCTAACTCAGCTGTAGCAGCAAATCTGCATGGCTCCTTTAAGAAGGCTTCCAAGTTTGCTAGCATGAATGGCTCTGACTCAGGAGGTCCTGCTATGGAACATTTAAATGGGGTCTGTGAGCAGAGTGCTACAGCTTGGTTAATGGCAACACAGACCCACTGTGTGCCTAAAAATGGGGCAATGTATAAGTCTCTCAGAGGCAACAAACATGCCTATGCCATGTTGGACCTAGCCATGCCCACCTAGCATTTTTTTCAAAAAGGATGCTTCTGGTCAGAAAATAGTTACAAATATACAATAAAGACAGATTCAAATAGACATACACACCTAAATGTGTCACAGTGTTGGATAAATGTACATAGGTTTGGGAGAGAAGAAAGAGAATATAGACAGTTATAAAAGGCAGTAAATGGTTTTACTGAATAAAACAAAGTATTTAAAGCGATAGAGTACAGATTAAAGGAGTGAAGACAAAAAATAAATATTAAAAAGTACTAGAGTAAAAACAAGTAAGCCACATAAAGATGGAATATACACGAAAATCTGAATTATGTATATGATTGTATTTCCTTTAAATTTTTTGACTGAGAAAGAGCAAAGTACAGACAGATATTTCATTGTATGGGCTGTTAAGCTAAACCAACATAAATATTAAATGTATTATGACCCTAGAATTTGGGTCTAAGGATTTGTTACTTTGGAAAAGAGATTCTTCTTTTGTTTCCACACAGGATGAGAACCTGTGGAATCCTTTCAGATTAATGTGGTTTGATGGACCAAGACTTTCCCACAAGGTTGCAATGAACACCCCCCAAAATTACTTTGCTCAACAAAAAGCAAGAAGCAGTTTGGAGGAGAACTATGCCCAAATTCCACAAATATTGTTTATGTTTATTTATAATTAAAGGGGGATATGCTATAGAAATGAATACCTTGCATTGGTATGAATCTTTATCTATTGATAAAAAATTAATGTCAATTTTGTTATATGTATATTTATGCTCTTATTTAAGGTATTGTGTTTGTGCAGCTAATTTAAAAATGTAATGTATAATTAAGAAATACAGTTAATAAATACTCATCTATAATAGTCAAGTTTGTAATCATGTTAGTTAGGTTTTCTAGATGTACAGATATGTATTTCAGATGGAGAGGCATTCTTCAAACTTTTTAAAGACTAAAGAATATGGCATTTAATATATTTAAGAACTTAGGACTTTTCATGACAATGAGACTCATTTGCTCCTGGCAGCACCAATCTATTTCAAGAGGATGATGGGCATTGAAAAGGCTCCTCATGGAGTTTGTTAGCCATTTGGCAAGAAACTGCTGTGGCCTGAACTGCTTTACTGGACTTGCAGAACCCACAGTTAAATGACTGCTAAAGTTGCCAAAAGAAGGTAAGACAGTCCTTTGTGATTTATGCATCATGAAAGAGTCTGCCAGCCATTCTTTGAGACACAGAAGAAAGTAATTGATGGGCTTTGCTGTTATAAGGCAGAACAGATCTTCAAATTTACAGGTTCATGGAAAAGTCTGATGGGCCAGTAGCCTGAAGGTGGGTACCCCAATGTTACAGAAGAACTTTGGGTGATTTCCGGGCAGCAAGATGTCTCTATCAATTCTAGACTTTTGGAAGCTGCTTAGAATGCACTTCCTGTGAACTTAGCTAATATTATATTCTTCTGGAGTCTCTGATAGAATTAAAAAATACGTAGATATTTATAGTCATAGTTTTCCTTAGTTATAACAAAAGATAAAGTAAATAAAATATTGTAACTGTAATTCTTGCTTGATAACTGTTATAGAAGTTTTACTATGTTAAAGTTAAGACCTTCTTTTCTTATTTAAACAGAAAAGGGGAAATGGTGTGGGAAGTCTTTCTGTCTATGTGTTTATTTTAATGGTTAATGTACAAATCTGTTTTGGCCAGTGGCTTAGCAGAATAAGATATTGTGGGGATCCAGGCAGATAAAGGAGGATAAAGAAGGAGGAGTCAGTGAGAAGCCATGGTGTGAATGGAGAAAGCTATGAGCCACCAGCTGGAAACTTGCCAGTAAGCCAAGACCCTTGTGGTAAAATGCAATTTAATAGGAATGGATTAACCAATGATATAATAGCTAGCTAGTAATACACTTAAGTGATTGGCCAAGCAGTGATTTAAATAACATAGTTTCTGTGTGAATATTTCAGGAGTCTGTACAGCCCAGAAATGAACAAGCAGCCTCCCCCAACATAGAGCTTTAGCATGAATATTAAAAACAAAGAAATAGAAATTGTGGTTCATCCTGAAACCAGAAAAGCAAAGCAGAGTTTTACCTCTACCAAGACAGTGCCACCATAAATGAAGCAGACAACCTTTCTCTCCTCCCATCATATATTTCTCTCTAAGGCTGGTATTAAAGGCATGTGCCACCCAGTTTCTAATGCAAACTAGCGTGGGTACTGGGATTAAAGGTGTATGTTATCATTGCCTGGTATGTAATACTAAACAGTGGGGCTGTTTTACTCTCTGATCTCCCGGCAGGTTTTATTTATTAAAATACAAATGAACTATCACTACATAAGACCTCTGAGGAGAAAAAAAGTAAAAAATTTCCAGAAAATAACCAAGCAAGGGGCCAATGAAATGTTGGGCAATGTTACAAAGTTTTTGTTTACCCATATCTCCAATAATAGCTAGTGTGTTATGGTATTTGTTGGGGAAATTAGTTAAAGATATGTTACATTTGTTTAATGATGCAAAGATGTGTTTCATTCTTTTATGTTATATTTGTTTAACTCCTTGAAGCTATGTTACTTTGCCTGTCTAAAACACTTGATTGGCCTAATAAAGAGCTGAAAGGCCAATAGCAAGGCAGGAGAAATGATAGGCAATGTTGGCAGACAGAGAGAAAAAATAGGAGGAGAAATATGGACAGAGTTAAAGAAACAAAAAATGGAGAAGGAGGGGAGGACATAGGGGCCCAACTGATCAGCTACACAGCCTGCAACAGAGTAAGTAAGAAGAAAAGATATATAGAATAGGGAAAGATTTAAGCCCAGAGGCAAAAAATAGATGGGATAATTTAAGTAAGAAAGCCTGGCTAGAAATAATATAACCTAAGCATGGACATTCATAAGTAAGAATAAACCTCTGTGTGATTTATTTGGTACCTGAGTGGAGGGTCCCTCAAAAAAAGAGTAAGAAAAACAACAATATTCATCTAGAGACGACAGCTTCATTCTCTGTGCACATTTCCCACAACTAAACAAAATGAGAAAAGAAATCCAACATTCCTGGAAGAAGAGAAAAACTATTACCACTATTTTGTTAAATGGGCATAGTATCAAACTGCCCTCTGTATTTATATCTCTATACCCATAGGTTAATATAGCTCTCAGACATCATGAGGGAAGTGTCTTTGTACAGTGGATGATCATTACATCAGAAACTCAGAACTTGTCAAAATGCAGAGAATCTGTGGAGAGGTCAGCAGCTAAAGGGAAAACTATGTCACACCCCACTGTTTCAAGTCTCAGGTACCACTGCCTAGGAGGAGGTGGGAAGAATGCAAGAGCTGGCTGTCAGAGATGATTGGAGTAAAACAGTATCTCCTAATCATGACATTTCCACTGCACCTATGAACTCATAGCATCTATGGTTGCCTGAAAAAAATCAAGCCAACCAAATTTCCAAAATTGAAGGTTGAGGCAGATTGGGGGAGAATATGATCAAAATACATTGTAAGCATGTATAAAATTCTTAAAGAATTAATGAAATATTACATTTAAGTTAAAAATAGATAAAAAATCCTTAAATGTCTTCTCTGCAAATGAACCTTGTTTTAGTTCATTTAATTAATCTACAAATTTCCTGAGGGATTAGTCTCTGTTTTACCTATTTTATAAAGTAAGAAAAATGCATATTCAACACAACTTCAGTAGCATATAACTCCATACTTGTTTATTATGACAAAATATCAGTTGTTCAATTTTATCAATAAAGACTTGAAAGCAAGATGATAGGGAGAAAGCCTGCTAGCTCAGAGAGTCAGAAAAAGCATGCAGCTGAGCTTTTGCCTGTCCAGTTATCCCAGAAACAGAATTTTTCTGCTACACAGTTGCAAATACAACTCCTATAACTAAATGTCCCTCCCTTCTACTTCCTGTAGATCTCTTTATCTATCCTCCCAATTCACTTTTACTCTCTATGTTTTTTTTCCCTGTAAACTGATTGTTTGTTCCACCTCTTGACCTATTGTTGACTTTATTTAATACTGTTTACAATATTGAAGCAGAAAGCTTTTGGATTAAAGGTGTGTGCTAGGACTGAGCCACAACCACACCACAGATAGAAACAGATTTTTCCAATAAATAACATAATCTTGAGGTTCACAGTGTAATCAAATCTATTGCAACATATATCTATATACTTCTGTATGAAATGATTTCTAGAGACAAAAAAGATATGATATAAACAACTGAGTTGAAACTTTAAAATTAAAGCTATTAATGCATCCGTACATAAGAGGAATCATAAAAGTTTCATAAAGAACATAGAAAATTGCATATATAGAATGAACCAAAGGACAATAATTTTCACCTAGAGCTTATCCTTTGCTTCAGAACTAAGCTAAAATGGGAAGAACTGTCTTGGTATAGTGTTAATCTAGAACAATAGAGAATGATAGATGATATTGTTTCACATGTCCATTTTTCCATAAAGATTACAAATAAGTAAAGAGATAGTCAAATGTAGTCAACTCAGTAGGAAAATGGTAAATTCCTGGAAACTGTCACATGAAAAGGAAAGATATGAGTCTCACAGACAGAAACTTTTGAATTGTCTGAATATTCAAAAAGGCATAAAATTTCAAGTATGAAAAGTAAATCAGAACAAGCATTTATATAAAATGACCACATCAATAAAAATTAGACTATTTTGAAAGATACAAAAGAAAAATATGAAGCTAAAAGTAAAATAAACTGGAAAAGTACATTAAATTAGACTGACAACTGCTTCATAGACATCAGCAACTAGATAATGAATCATTGAATGTAGAGAAAGGGCAACTAAAATGTTAAGAATAATTAATGAATAAAAATGAATATAGTATGAGACTTTTGTTATAGTCTCAGAATAAGTTATGAAAAAACATTGAATAAATACATGTCAAATTTGAGGAAAGGTATTTAAGTTTTAAGAGTTAAAAAACAAAGCTATAGATAAATAAAACCTAAGAAATGTATACTGGGCAACACTAAAATTAAACTGCCAGAATTCAAACACAAAAATGAGTTTGGAATGCATAACCACAGAAACCTGCTGGCAGTGATGTTGCACACCTTTAATCCTAGCACTCAGGAGGAAGAGCAAGGCAGATCTCTGAGACTGAGACATGTCTGGTCTACAAAACAAATACCTTGACATCTGGTTCAACATAGAGAAATCCTGTGTTTAAAAGACAAAACAAAACAAGGAAGTCTCAAAACAACAAAATCTGAAGGAGTTAATTACTACTAGTTATACCTAAAAGAAATACTAAATGGATTCTCTCATCTTAAAATGATAATAGACTAGCATCAAGCAACCTGAACAAGTGAGAAATTATTGTTAAGGTAATAAATTGATATGTAAAGAATAATATAATAGTTGTGTGGCAACATTTTATATTCTATAGGTTTAGAAAGTTAATTACACAAAAGAAATATATGTGAGTAAGTAATTTGTAAAGATATAAGACATCAGTAGCATTAACTGAAAAAAGCAACAAAACTGTGTAGAGGAATTCTGTAGGTATTTTTAAGTTATGAATGTGTGCACGTAAGTGCAGGTGCTTTCAGAGACCAGAAGATTGTTGGAGGAGGGGCCACTTGTTCTTTCCAGCTATAATATATGCAAAGGATCTGTATTGAAGATTATTATTTCCTTTTTGTCTACTCTGAATGTGTCTCTGTTTATATCAAATTTATACTTCAATCATTGTATTTGATGGTTCCTGGATTTTAACTTTATGTTTCTAATTTTTTGGTATATTTTTTTGAGATTTTAAAAAATGATTTTATAAAGTTTAATTTCACTGTTCTCTTACCTTATTGGAGATCTTTATAGCAATTACTTGGAATTTTCATCTAATTGTTTGATTCTGATTTCTCCAGTGTTGGTTTATGGATATCTGTTTTGTGTATAATTTACATTTTGAATTTCTATGTATGATTTTTCTTTGGATGTTTTGACATTATCAAAAATGGCCACATATTCTAGACCAAAATTCTTTCCAACATTATTTGAGATTCTGGAGAATTATTCAATTCCTCTCTCACCTAAGTTATTTCTTCTTTAGGTGTGCACATTAATTTTTCTCAGTTAAAAGAAATCTTTCTTGTTTCAACTTCATCAGTCTATTTACTCTTATTTCCTTTGATGTCTATTCTTTGACTTAAGATCAACTATATATCCAACCATCTACAGTCTCATAAGTTTCTGAGTTCCTCTTTTGCTCACCTAACTAAAAATTCAGAATAATATATTCAAATTATTCATTTTCATACACTCACAATGTAGGAAGTAGGAATCAGGGATTATCTTCTGATTGTGTCACACTGTGCTCTGGAGAGCAGAAGAGATCAGGAAAGAAAAGTTACATCACCCTTCAAGGAAAAAAAATTACACTCAAAATTTGGAATTCGTTAAAGGGAGGCCGAGCGGTAGTGGCGCACGCCTTTAATCCCAGCACTCGGGAGGCAGAGGCAGGCAGATCTCTATGAGTTCAAGCCCAGCCTGGTCTACAAGAGCTAGTTCCAGGACAGGCTCCAAAGCCACAGAGAAACCCTGTCTGGAAAAACCAAAAAAAAAAAAAAATTCGTTAAAGGGACAAAGAAGGTCTTTAGGTGTAGTTTGTTTTTATGTATATGTATGCAGAAATATAGCTAGATAGATAATGATGGGCAAGTTTAAAACACTGCATAACACTTATAACACAAATTCATGAAATATAAGAACTCAGAAATAAATGTGGTTCACATTGATAGTAATGAAGTAGTCTTACAGAGATTCACAATAATATAAAAAAAATTAAACCAAGGTTTCAGTAATGGACAAATCAATTCATGAGAAAAACTGCTCTCAAAAAATATGACCTAAAAGAATATGTAATGGACTTCACTGCCATCAGCAAGATATACCTTTTTTTGTCTTTTTCTACTGCTTTTACCAAATAAGAAAACTTACTGTAATAATATAAATCTATTTAAATTTACTAAACTGCTTTTGTGGCCTAATGTATTGCTGATATGGAACAAGAACAGGAGCCACAATGATATTAATGGAGTCACATTTTGTTGTTAAGTCCATACTATATAAGAATAAGTTTCTATTTCTAGTTAAGAATAAGGTTTTATTTTCTAAAAATGATGTACCCTGAAACACATTTTTTTACTTCCTGCACTGAACTTGTAAACCCACAGTGTCTGATTACCCTTTGTCTTGACTTAACTCCTGACCTCATCATGTACGATTGCCCTTTGCCTTGCAAAATATGTTTTCAGAATACCTTGACATATACCCATGACTACCTACCCCATAATGCATGACTCTTCTTCAGCATAATGTATATTCTTGCTTTTATTCTTGTCTTTCACTGTATTTTTCTTTCTTTTGGGGGGGAAATATTATTTTATGGCATTCTCTTTTTTAAAACATTTTTATTAATTTTATTGAGCTATACATTTTTCTCTGCTTCCCTCTCTTCCTCTTCCCTCCCCTTCTACCTTATCCCATGGTCCCCATGCTCTAATTTCATTCAAGAGATCCTGTCTTTGGCTACTTCCCATGTAAATTAGATATACAACCAACAACAACAAAAGGAAAACTAGTAAGATGGACTATCCTCTAGGTTGTGTTCTATGTATTAATTTTAGTTTTGCTATTCCTGGTCTTTGTATGTTTTTCTATATTACAGGAAGACTTGGGAACTGGAACAAATTCTACTTTCTACCAATCCCATACCACTGGGCTGGGGAAATATGGATACCCACTTCCTCGGCATGCCACCCTGGGCAGCTTTATGCACTCCCTCAGCCCAGATCCAAATCCAACTATGATTATTGCCATGGCTACTGCATTAGCCAAGGTGCAGAATTTCTTTCTGGTCACTGGACTCAGTTTAGCTGTGATTCAAATGTCTTTTGGGTATGAATAATGTAGAAATATTGTTTTATGCTGTTCTGCTTCTATGGAAAAGGTATTTCTGGAGGTGGAAATTTTATGTCCTATGTCAGGCAGTCCACCTGATTTTGGGAAAGAAAAAAAAGAACAAGTTAAAGCAGCTATAACAAAATATAATACTGGTTTCATTTAACACCTAAAACTTTGCTCAGATATAAACCTTATCTCAAGATTTGTAAGATTATTATATAAACTTTCTGTTCCTCAGAATTTATAAGTTTATTGAATGTGGTTAAAAATCAATAGAATCTGTAACAAAAGTTGACTTAAAACTTAAAGCACAGCATTAATAATTAGAAAGTTATATATGTAATCTTAAAACAATGACCTAACTCATCAATGTCTATAGTCCTGGAAAGTCTCCAAAATATACTAATTTTCCTTGCTTTATTAATTCTTGTAGTTCTGCTTCTGGCTAACTCTTCTTGTTCACATGGTTTTTATACTTAAGGCTAAATCCTGAGAAAGGACCAAGTTTGCACTGGAATCAAACACTCAGCATACTTATGAACTGATTAAAGTTAGGGCCACAACTACTAAACACCAGACACTGGGGCATTCCTATCTTATGATGTAACAAGACAGGTACCTACACAGTCTTACAAAGAGCCTATAGAATATCTTTTCTTACCTAAGGTCTATTCAGGTTACACTTAAGAGTGTATGTCTAATTCCATTCACTTTGTTAACTTTGATATTAGGTATTTTGATAAAGTGAATCACACAAGAAACTGTGATATTTTGCAATAATGAACCATGAAAGGACCAGAAGATAATATTACCATCATCCTTATGGATTGCATTTATGATTTAAAGTTTTATTTTTATACTGAAAGAGTTTCAATTCAACAATTGTAATCATTTTAAGGCTAAACTTAACAGGGATAAAACTGTGAAATCTTAATCTTATAAAAGCTACTAACTTGTAGTAAACTGTTAAAGATAATTAAAACTATATACTCTGGAAAAAAAAAGTTTGTGCTTTTTAAAGCAAAGCAAATCCATAGCTTTTGCTATGATTCAAAGGCATCAGTATCCTCTGTTTTTATATGCTTGCTGACTGTTTTTTTCTATAATGTGAATTTCAATTAATATTACAATTAACATCACTATAAGCTTCAGAGAGTCAAGAAAGTCACAACTTAGGGTCACTTCTTATGGATCAAACAGATACCAGATAAGTATTCCTATCAGTCAACAGTCTAAACTTCTCTGCCTATTGCCTATTACTGAGATGAAAGTTCCCAATATAATTTTTTTCTTTAAGTTCTTTAACTTTAATTCATATCAATAGTCTATATCTGTCTTGACAGAGTTCTACTCATCTAATTGATATCATCCAGATATCTCTGAAGGTGATCTATACCACTCCAGCCCCAGGTAGTCCTTCAAAAACAGAAAACCCTACACTTGCTGAAAACTGATGTAAACCAGTCTAGGCAATGTGATTGCTCCATGTACTTTCAGGTAGGTCAGTAAACTAGATGATTTTGATGAATCCTCATCACCCTAATCCCGTTCCTGCCTTTGGCTAATATTCTAGCCTACCTGGGCCCCTGACAATGACATCCTAATTTCAGTAGGAAGTAGTTACAGAAGAGAGTATGTTACTCCTTGTCCTCAACAAAGGGCTGGAATATTAGTTCCAAGGAACTTTCTGGCATATCAAGACTATATAAGACTTAAATTTTTTTCTTTCTGTGTTAACCAAACAGATATAATTTATAAAAGGGCAATATACCCTTTGATGCATTGCTAATCAATCCCCCCAGATAAAGAATTCTAAGACTCTAACAACGATTTGAAAGGGACATATGAGGCTAAGTGTGAATGATGAACTAGTCTGCCTCTATCTTAGGCTGAAAAGTCATCTTATAGTAAAGACAAACTAGGCTCACTCCTGTTTATGATTAAATCTCTCTTTCCCAAGGATTGCACTATGAACCACCTATAATCTTAAATAAAAATGGTTGTGTCCTGACTGTTCCAGGTAACAGCAACCATGCCTTTGTTTCAAAAAGTTATGACCATCTTGCAACCCGACCATTGTTTTAAAAGTTTATTATGACTACCTGTTTTTATGACTACCTTATGACCACCTTTCAATTATGTCTTTGTTCCTGAATGTCATTATGACTAACTTGTTATGTTTATGTTCTGCTCCTGAAAGCCTATCAATTTTGCCCATCAAATCCCCATTTGCAATCCCCCATCAACGAGCTAGAAAAACCTTCCTTTCTTATGCTCAATGCTGACCTCTCAACTCCAAATTAAGGGAAGGCAAACCATGTACTTGAAAAAATCTTATTTTAATTAATTGCTTGCTTTAATTAATTTGGCCATAATGATTTGTGTCAGTAGTCTTTCTGCTTCCATCTTTGGGATGAACACTGACCCAGAAGGAAAAGTATATATTTTCTTTTCAACAGAACATCCAAAGAGCCAATAACAGGAGATACAAGTGTAAAATTGAAAATGTTTTGAAACACAGTGAAAGATTTTATAATATTGTTAAAAACTGAAGTCAGAAAGGAAGTCATAAAAATGCATTTGTGCAAAAGGCAAGCAGATAGTACATGTAACAATGCTTAAAGGGTACATAAAAAAACAGAGGTACCTATTTGTAAATACTCACATTACACTTGAAGGTAGGTCCATGAGAATGGGTAAAGGTATGCGATGCAAAGAGTGAAGATTTGAGTTCAAAACCTCTGACACACAATGGGAAGAGAGAACTAATTCTTGCAAGTTGTTCTCTGCCCTCCTCATGTGCTCATTCACCTCCCCCTCAAAAATAATATAAAAAATCCCTCTAATAAATAATAACAAACATATAACAAACCAATATAATAATTTCTCTTTTAACACCATAGGGAAAAAACAAATTATGCTTAAAGATAGCAGGAATAAGAAAATACACTACTAGAAATGGAAACAAAGTGGTGAATTAGAAGCCCACATAATCAACAAAATAAAATTGATGTTTAAAAGTATTAAGAAAATGATTATTTTTTATATTAATGGAAAATAATGAGACAAAAATGAGGACTCACTTGACTACAGGAACAAAAGAATGTTAAGAGTAATATTAATTCTTTATTAATTAAAGAATTATAAGACAGGAACATAAAAGCTGAAGACCGCATGCTCAAAAACCTATATTAAATATACAAATTACTATAAAGACATAATCAAAAGTTATTCATGAATTAATAAAAAATCTGAATGATAACATAGACAGCAAACTGACTGTATCAATTATCATGAGACTTTCTACAGAGAAAATTCTGGATAAGGTAGTTTCAGTGATAAATTATTCTTTATGTTTAAAGAGGAATTAGTATCAATCATTCTTGAACTATTCTAAAATACTAAAGAGCAGTGTAATTACCAGATAATTTTACAGATCTCTAATTGCCCTGATATTCAAAGTCTCCCATAATAAAATAAGAAAACCAAACAATAGCAAATACTTATGAATTGTTATTTGATATCTTTTTTCAATGAACTACTACTTACTAAATGGATTGTACAGCCCAATCAAAAAGAGTCCAAGTGTATCAAAGACCTCAACATAAAATCAGACATACTGAAGAGAAAATAGGGAATAGCCTTGAATGCATAAGCATAGGAGATAAATTCCTAAATGGAATATCCATAGTGAAAGCACTAAGATCAGCAATTAATAAACTGAACCTCACGAAACTGAAAAGCTCATATAAGGCAGAGGACACCATCAAAATCTAAAAAGGGAAGCCTCCAGAATGGGAAAAGATTTTTACCAACTCCACCTCTGATGGAGGGCTAATATCAAAAATATATAAAGAACTCAAGAAACTAGACATCAAAAAAATCAAATAATCTGACTTAAAAGTGTTTTACATATCTAGACAGAAAATTCTCATCAAAGAAATTTCAAATGTCTGAGAAACAAAGAAATCCATACCTTATATATATATTTATTTTTTAAAAATTATCTTTTCTCATTTTACATACCAATCCCAGCTCCCACTCCCTCCTCTCCTCCCATTCCCCCCACTTTACCTCCCACCATACCATCATCCACTCCTTAGAGAGGGTAATACTTCCCAAGGGGAGTCAACAAAGTCTAGCACATTGCTTTGAGGCAGGACCAAGATCCTCCCCACTATATCTAGACAGAGCAAGGTATCACTCCAAAGAGAATGAGTTCTATAAACTCAGTACACGCAGTAGGGATAAATCTTGGACTCACTGACAGTGGCCCCACAGTCTGCCCCAGCCATACAATTGTCAGCCATAATCAGAGGACCTAGTTTGGTTGTATGCTACTTTCTTTGCTGTCAGGCTGAAGTTGGTGGGCTCCCATTAGCTTGGATAAGCTGTTTCAGTAGGTATCCCCATCATGGTTTTGACCTCTTTGCTCATAGTCTCACTCCTCCCACACTTTCACTGAACTTTGCATTTTCAGCCTGGTGCTCTGCTGTAGAACTCTGCCTCTGCTTCCATCAGTTGCTGGGTGAAGGTTCTATGGTGACTGGTGTAGGAGGGTCTTCTATTTGTGTATTGCCCTCATTGGTTAAATAAAGAAAACTGTCTTGGCCTTTTGGTAGGACAGCCCTTAGGTGGGCGGAGTAGATAGAACGGAATGCTGTGAGAGAGAAGGCAGTGTAGCACACGCCATGCTTCTCCAGCACAAGATGGACACTGGTTAGACTCACGCCGGTAAGCCATGACTCGTGGTGACACACAGATGACTAGAAATGGGTTAAACAAATATATGAGAGTTAGCCAATAAGAGGCTAGAGCTAATGGGCCAGACAGTATTTCAATGAATACAGTTTCCGTGTAATTATTTCGGGTACACACCGGGAGCCGGATGGCACAAGGGGCCCGGCACCGGGAACGCAGCCCGAGCCCCTCATTGCAACATATGACATTGTGGGGGGAAAAGGGAGGGTAGAAGGGGAGAAGAGGAGAGGAGAAGGGGAGGGAGAGGAGAACTTGTGGGAATGGGATGGGGGAAAAGACACAGATGGAGAGCAAGGAAAGAGATATTTTGATTGAGGGATCCATTATAGGGCTAGCAAGAAACCTGGCACTAGAGAAATTACCAGGAATCTACAAGGATGACCCCCCTAAGACCCTAAGCAATAGTGGAAAGAGTACCTGAACTAGCCTTGCTCTGTTTTCAGATTGATGACTATCATAAATGTCACCATAGTAATGCATATCTTTAGCCACCTGGGAAATGCATATCAAAACTACGTTGAGACTCCATCTTCCACCTTTCAGAATAGCTAACATTAAAAGAAAACACACACAAGTGACAGTACATGCTGGAAGATGTAAAACAAGAACACCCCTCCATTGCTGGTAGGAGTGCAAACTTGTACAGCCATATTGGAAATAAATATGAAGGCTCAGAAATTTATGAATAATTCTACTTCCAAACTATACCAGTCCTGGGCATATATCCAAAGAACTCTCCATCCTACCATAAGAATACTTTCCCAACTATGTTCATAGCAGCTTTATTTAGAAATTTATCTAGATTCACTTCAACTGAGGAATGGATAAAGAAAATATGGTATATCTCACAAAAAATACTATTTAGCTGTTGAAAAATGACACCATGAAATTTTCAGGCTAATTAAAGAAACTCAAAAATATTATTCTGAGTGAGAAAACTCAGACCAGAAGGACAAACATGGTATGGACTCACTTATAAGTGAACATTAGCTATAAAGAACAATCATACTAAAATTCACAGGCCCAGAGGATTTAAGTAACAAGGAGGGTTCTGGGGGAAAATGTGGATCTCCCTGGGAAGGGGGAATAGATTTTCAGAAAATACTGGGGCAGGTGGGGATGGGATCAGGAGAGATCAGGTGAGGATGGGGGTAAGATAGGAGAGAGTTATAGGAGAGATGACTGGAACTGTGAAGTATTTCTAAGGTAATGTGGATACCTAATGCAATGGGAATTCCCTGAGGTCTACAAGGGTGACTCTAGATAGAACTTCTAGTAATGGTGGATCAACTGAGCCACAAAACCTTTGTCCTACAATTTTTTCCTGTCTGCAAAATGTACTACAGCAAAGCTGGCACAGAACTTATGGGCATGGCCAGCAAATGACTGCATCAGCTTGAGAGCCATGCCATGAGAGGAAGCCCACTCTTAACACTGACTGGATAGCCCAGAGGTCTACAATAGAAA
Organism: Ondatra zibethicus; assembly: GCA_004026605.1. NCBI lineage: Eukaryota > Metazoa > Chordata > Mammalia > Rodentia > Cricetidae > Ondatra > Ondatra zibethicus. The sequence goes on from PVIU01014415.1 coordinate 26,811, forward strand.
CAAATGTGAATGGAAAAATAAAACAGTCAATTAAATGATTTATAATGATTCCTAATGATAGCTTGCAATACTCGTATACTGGAGGTAAACTCAATTGTCGTCAGTGAGGATTCCTCCAGTAACTAATGAGAACAGATCCAGAAACTTGCAACCAAACATTAGGCAGAACATGGGAAATCCCACAAAAGAGGAGCAAGGATTGTAGGAGTCAGAGGGGTCAATGACACTACAGACATCAACTAAGTGCGGCTCATAGGGACTCATAGAGTCTGAAACTATTATCATGGAAACTTATGGATCTGAGCTATGTCCTCTGCATATATGTTATAGTTGTGTAACTTGGTGTTCTTATGGAACTACTAACAGTGGGAGTGGGGGTTGTCTCTGACTCATTTGCCTGCCCTTGGGACATTTTTCCTACTTCTGGGTTGCCTCATCCAGCGTTGATATGGGGGTTTGTTCCCAGTCTTATTGTAAATTGTTATACAATGTTCAGTAGATATCCCAGGGAGGCCTGTTCTCTCCTGAGGAGAAGCAGAAAAGAAGGGGATCTGGGGGAGAGGCAGGTGAGGTGAACTCGGAGGTCAGGGTGGTAACTGTGCTTGGAATGTAATATATGAGAGAAGAGTAAATAAAGAAAAGAAAGAACTATCCACAGGATTAAATGGTAGCTCAACACTCAAAAATGAACTTCTTAACACACTACACTGCAAAATAAAGTGGATTAAAGGCCAAAATCATGTCTATTCATGCAATACAAGCAGTTTAAAACATAACCATTCATGATACAAATAGTCAAAAAATAGGACTGGAAGTGAACTATCTCATCATAATGCACACCATTATAACTTCTATACTCAACACACTTAATATTGAAAAGCCAAAAATCTTTCCCACTGGGATCAAGGATATGACCAAAAATGCCTGCTTTTCCTACTTGTACTACTATTAAAATTTCTAAGCAGAATAATTTGTCGAGAAAAAGTCCAACTTGTGTGTCAGAAGCCAAATTTGACCTCAGTTCCTAAAATGTTGGAAACCCTGAGTCAGTCTCTTTTCTCTGACTTTTCATGCAATTTGTGGAAAACTTTAAAAGTTGTCTGTCTCCTAGTAGAAAGCTGGAAATATAGCCACATGTCAATATTGCACGTGTGTATGTGTGGGGGGGGCTGCTGGCTCTCTAATTACTCTTGATTTTAGAACCACATTTTGGGTTGGAAAACCAACATCCCTTCAACCAAATGACCACAACAACTCTGAACAGTCACTTTAAATGGATTTTCTTTAAGTTATATAGTACTTGTTAGCTTAGATGTGCACAGAAGTTCTGCAGAGTTCCATATATTTTCAATAACAGAAATGCAATTATTATTGTGTTTTTAATATAAGCTTACTTTTGGAAAGAGGTAATCAAATTTTAACATCCTATTCCCCTTTCTGTTAACTTTCGTTCTTTTTTCTTATAATTGAAGAAAGCAAATATGCTTTTTAATCTTAATATTAACTTGATGCTAGTTTGAACCACCATGGAAGCAAACATGTGGACATACTTATGAGGAAGTTTCTGAAGTTAGATAATTGAGGTGAAAAACATATTCTAAATGTGGGAAGGAACATTGCATAGATTGTGATCCTGAGCTCAATAAAATAAGAGGAAGAGGGCCTGGAAAGATGGCTCAGGAGTTAGAAGTGCTTATAGCTCTTACAGAAGACCCACATGTTCTCTCAAAACCACCTGTGATCCTAGTTACAGGGAAACTGAATGTTGCCCCTTCAAGCACACATAAATGGAATGCATTCATACAGATATACACATAAACATAAATAAAATACATAAATATCTTTTGAGGAGAAAGATAGCTAAGTGCCAACAGTGATCACTCTCTGCTTCTTGACTGAGAACACAATGTAGCCAACTGTCTCAAGGACTTGCTATCACACATTTTATGCCATGATGAACTGTACTCCCAAATTATGAGTGAAAATAAACCCATTTGTCCCTAAGTTGCTTTTGTCAGATATTTTCCATTATAATCAGGAGGTTTTTAATATGGAAAATATAAAAAAAATACTCATGGTCCTTAATAAATAGAACAAAATCCAGAAGTCAAATCTTCTAGTTCCTTGTCCAGTACTATTTGTATTGTGCTACTTGTTTCTATCATTTATCTGTAGACCCATGAACTGATATACATATGACCTATAATATGGCCTTCCCTTCACATACAAAAACTCACCATAGTACAAACTTGTTTAGTCTAACAATGTCTACCAATTTAACTCTGGCCTGGAACTAAATAAAATATCCTGTATACAAGAACATGAATCTTAAGTATAATGTCTATATTGGTTTCTTTTCTCATTGCTGTGACCGAATCCCACAGACATGCAAATTAAGAAAGGAAGGATTTTTTTTCAAATTCTTATAAAATACAATTCATTGTGGTAGAGAAATAATGACATCTAGAGCTGTTGAATCTATGGTGGCTGGAGTTTGGGGTACCTGGTCACATTGTGCAAGCAGAAAGGAAACAGAGAGCTCAGCTTGAAGTGGTACTAGGCTATAACTCTCAGAGGTCTGCACTTAGAGGTCCACTACCACTGTGCCTCATGTGCAAGTGATTCCAGCCAGACCCTACCAAAACAGCACAATCAGCTGGGAACTAGGCATTCAAACACACGAGCATTTCCTTAGAGATGGTACATCACATGTGTCCCCACCTGGCTAAATAGCAAAGGATCCCTTTTAGGTCAATTCTATAAAGATATTTTACAGTGATTGTGGGGCTCTCATGGCCTAACTACCACTTAAAGGCACTGGTTTTGTAATATCATCACTTTGAGTATTATGTTAAATAAGCAAGTTTTCCTAAGCAATTTACATCATATGTTTCTTTCTTTTTAAAAGATTTGTTTATTTATTTCATGAGTATTGGTGTTTTGCCTGCATGTATATCTGTGATGGGTGTCAGATCCACTGCAATTGGTGTTACAGAAAGTTGTGAGCTGCCATGTGGATTCTAGGAATTGAAACTCTGGAAAAGTAGCCCATGCTCTTAAACACTGTGCCAACTCTCCAGTTCTACACTATATGTTTCATATTAAAATCCTTTCTATGAATATTTATTGTAATTTTCATATTTACATTATGTATATATCTTTAAACAGAAACAGTTGTCACAGCAATTAGGATACAGACTAATACGGGACCTATGTGTTTAAACATTAAATATAATATCAAACATCAATTGAAAAGGTCTGTTTAATAATTGATCCAGTGTATTCCATCATTAAAACAAAAACTTATACATAGTATAAGAACATATAATGTAATAATAATTGCATAAATAAGGAGCTAGAAGAGATGCAGAAGGAATTAACCAACTTACAAATGAAAAGTAGATTTCATGGTCACATAACATCTCTCCTTGAGAAATGTCAGCCTAGCATTGAAAAGTTTATCAGATGAAAGGGTAACATATCTCATCATTTTCAGTAAGTTAATTAATTATTAGTAATTTGCAGAAACTTCTTTCCCAATGAAACCGTTTGCTAGCCAAAGAAAGAATAATTGTTCATGGGCAGGTAAATTCCCTTAGTATAGTCCTACATAATTGACTTCACAGTGTCTAATTTTTCTTTGTTATTGTTGTATGTCAGCTGCATTAACCTAATCAACATTTTCTAGATATCTGTTTGATAATGCCAGGAAAATGTTATTGTAAACAACATTTATTGTTTTAAATGTTTTAGATTTTGAAATAATTTCCAAAGCACACCTTTGAGAACATAGGTTAAAAACAAGTCACATTTATGTTTATTTGAACTCTAATAAGCAGATCTCCAAGTTCTTCATCTCTCTCACCATGGCGTTTTGAGAATATGAATTCATTTGATTTAAATACACAGATAACTTGAAGCTGGAGACACAATTACAATGATCTATATAATTTTTTTTTCAAATACCACCACAGAACTGAAATCACATTTAATCTAGCAGTGAATTGTCATGCAAGGTTTTGTGCACAGTCACTAGACATATAATGATAGTATTGCATGTTAGTACATGTTCAAAAGTTACAATTAAATTCAAAGTACAACAAATTTTATACTAAGCTGTCAATTTTTTAAAGGTTGAAATGTATTTTTTATTATTCTGACTTTTAATTTCTTTTTAAATGAGTCCATGAATCATTTTACACATGGTCTCTGTTCCAGCTTATCATAAGAAGTTTTTGAAATGCTTAGTACTCTCTGCAAGCTAAATGATGGAATAGAAAAAAATTCAAATGACAATTATTGTTATGTCTATCTCCTGATTGTCAGGACAACATGAAAATCCAGAATGCCCTTTTCTAAAAAGTATCTCCAAAACATAGCTATCAGTATATGGATTGCAAATCTCAGTTTTGCTATTTAGTAATCGTTCAAACTTAAGTTAGTAGCTAAAGCATTCTGTGGTTGGCTCCTCCTCTGTAAACTGGTAAGCAGTTTTGGACTGTTCTCATGGTATTCTTTATTGAGAAGATTTAAAAAAAATAGTATATTTGAAAATATAAATATACTATTTGTAAAATATCTCAATCAGTACTACATAATTATTGTAGCTGTTGTTTTGCAAAGTGGGGAACTTAGTTTCCCCAGGGTTTTCAGGGCAGGCTTTGGAAGAGCTATAATATTTTAATGTGAAATTACTGTGTCCCATTAAACTCAGAAACGTATTCTACAGATGATTTTTTTAAACTTCACATTGCTCTTTGGATCAAGATAGAATGGCTACATGAGTTTTAAACTTTTTAAATGGGTCCTGCCACTTTTTTCTAAAATCATATTTTGGAAGGCTCAAACCATAGTGACCTCTTACAAGAAATATTTTCATCACCTTTTTTTTTCTTTCAGCTTTTTAAAACGATGATGTACACATGACCTCCACCCCTCATTTGTCAATCTGCTCAACTCTTCTGTTGTTTTCAGATGTCACATTTAATAGCATTGTCTTCGCCATTTAGCAGAAACTATCAAAGGCTCTCATGACTCTGAACATCTCTTTATAGATTTTATCTTAGTGGTTCCTTTCATTTTTTCTTTATTTCAAAACTTTTTTCTTATGTAAGAATTTTTAAGTATCAAACTACTGTGAATGTTTTTACATATCCATGTTGAGTTTCCAATGGTAAGTGGTACAGACAACTAAAAAATTTATTAGATGAATAAAATATAAAAATGACAAAACATTTTTGTTGTGTCACATCTTCATTTACATTAAATAGTAAGCATAATGAGTATAAAATGCTGATGACATATTATGGGATAGACAAGAAAAACTGATTAAAAAAAGAAGAGGAAGCTTTGAAAGAATCTAATGAGTTGCAATCTAAAATACAACAGACTTTAGGTTTTATTCCATGCCATTGATCGCTTACGGAAAGTGTTGATAATTTTGATAATTATCAGAAATATCATCCAGGGTTAAAACCAACTTTTGTAATGATTTCTAGAAAACCATATAAAAACAATTTAAATGTTGAATACAAATGCATAGAGAGAGAAGAGGGAACACTTTTATCATTTTGTCATAAAAGTTGTTTGAAGGAAGAAACACTAAATATCTATAAGGTTCAATAATATGTTGCTACTCATTTTATTCTATAAGTCATAATATACAACTGTAGTGGAACACTATCTGGGATGAATGTCATTACTATTGCTCTCTTGAACTCTTTGCAATTGTAATTACATATTTGAGACCCTTGTGGGGAGTGTTCACATGAGTCCTCATTCATCTTGATGAATTATAGACATGTAAAGATCATTAGCAGGATGGTGCTCTCACAATGCTCTGCACTTTGCTATGTGTATATTGGCAGTTAATGGTTTCTAAAACAGAGATTTTTTTCAGTGGTGTAGTTCCTAGTATGTTGCCCATGCTCCTGTAAATGATCCTCACTTGTGTGCCTATGAGTAGTTCCAATTAAAATCACAGGTTCACTTGTCTGTGCTTGAGTGGAATAATTAATTTATTATAGGTACCCTACGTGAGATAAACATATGTTTGTCTCAGTGGAAAAAGATTATATAATAACCTTCAAAGCATTTCTTTATTTATCTATAATTTAAAACTCAATTACTATTCTTGTGATATTTTTAGTATTATTATTTTGCTGTAATGAGGATTTTTCTAGGTTCTCCAGCATGCTATTTAAAGGATCTCTCTTTAGAATATATCCACTTCTGCATATTATTCCTGTTTTCATGGTCAGGTTCTTAAGGTCATATGGAAATACTACACACCAGATACCTTCATTTACTGAGATGAAGAACTCTCATCCCATACAGCTCCACTCTCCAAATTTCCATCATATTCATTTCAGTGAGGTGAAACTAAGAGTCCCTTGTGAGGACTAAATAAAGCTTGCATATGTACATGAAAAAATATAGCCCCAGTATCATTTAATTTTTATTTTGTGGGAGTCTTACCAAGTTTTCCAGGATGGCCATTTACTGTCTTGTAATTAACACAGGTTTTGAACTTGTTTTCCTTTTGCTTCAACCTCCTGAATAACTGAAATTGCAGGCCAGCTCCAATTGCCTTCCTATATTATGAGTTTGGAGCATATGAAAGGCTGGGGAAAATTCTTATTCTACTAAGCACCCATAAAAAATATACTATATTTATTTTATGTCATAGTATTTAACCGAGTCTTTCAGTAATTTAATTTCCCAGTCCTATAGTGTTGTACTAAGTACTAGGCAAAAAAATCATTTCAATGTAATTCTGATGTTTATTTATAGGCAGTATTGTGAAGGGTCTGTACATAAATCATACATTAAGCCCTGAACTAACCCCCAAAAAGATAATGCTTAAAATACGTTGGAAAGATCTATGAACAAATTTACAGTGATTGACAAAATACACTATCCTTTGTACTTTATGCCATGTTAAGTTATAATTACTTAACACAGCACTGTGATACTTCCTTTTAAATACAGATATAAAACTGTATTTTTAACCACAGTAATTAGAACATTAGACTTAAGAACATAAAAGATGCAATGATCTTAGGTAAAATAAATTGGATAGCAGACTAATTGAGCTAGTTAAAAGGCATAAAAACTATCACTAAATAATTTTAGGTCTATGTCCTCTACAAAGTACACCCCAGGAAACGAATCATCCAGTACTGGCACAGAAGTGGTAATTAAATATATTTTTCTCTCAGACACATTCTGAAATAATCACCAAGAATCTAGTCTAGGACTTTAACTTTTCCTGAATAAAATAAACACAATGTAATAAAGCATTAAATGTGATTAGTTTAGGTGATAAATTGTGTTCTAAAGAGTGGAGGCTCTAAATAAATGGGATTCAAAGACTTTTTCTGAATCCACCTGGTAAAATTTGAAGAATCCCATTTGATTGGAAAAAAAGACTGAGAATGATTTTTTAATTGTGTGGTGACACTGAGGGCAAAATATAGTTCTGAACATTTGATCTTGGTCCACTTCAGAATAGTCATTTTGCACAAGTCTAGTCTATTGTAACAAAGGTACAAACACCAGAGACAGGAGATATGATTCTTTGCAATTAGGGCAACACCACTTGTCTAAAGGTATTTTTACAGTAAGGTGGTGGACTCAGCTAACAAATTCAGAAACATTAAATAGGACAATAGTCACAGTAATACATAAAAACAAACTTAGCTTAGACTTAATGTTGAAGTCTGAGAAAATAAATTTGACATTTATTTTTCATCTAGATTGGGATCACTGTATCTAGAAAAATATTCACAGCAACAAAATAATATTGGTCTAATTAACAAATTTAACTGTGTAAGCTCTCAGTAGATTTAATAGTAAATGAACCTATTAACTTTAAATATAGAAGATAAGAAATAAAGTACAATATTCTAAATACTATCAAGAATTTTTAGTAAAATTTCAAGCTCTATCTCCCATTACATAGCAAAATTTGTTGTGTCTATATCTCAATGCAATGTTTTGAGGATCAATTATCTCTTCTTTCTTCAGTCTCAAACCTAGCTTCAATTCTGAAGAAGCAGTTCAGTACCCAATGAAATCTGTCACTGCCCACTGAAACAGTTCAGTTATAGAATGTTCTCTAAAATGACTTGGGTTTTGGCTGAACATGAATCTTCTTATAAACATTAACAGGAAGAATGTGTGATAGAAGAATCTATTCCATTATAGTAGGTGGTGGTGTTACCTAAGTGCACTTGTTTTTGGTATTGGGCTTTTAGCTGACACAGAGTTTTTATGGTGTGGTATCCAAGTCTGTGTTAAATCTTGAGATGTAATTATAAACAGGAAACATTTATCAGACTTCTGTTTTGGGAGCTCACCAGAGATAATCACTCACACTAATAACCAAGTGAAAATCTCTACTCCAGTTGGCTGGAACCACAACTAAGTGTTCGGGGAACTAGGTCTACCCTGGAATGTCTAGAACACAGATTTTTTTTCACTTTTTATTTATTAAAAAAAAGAAAACAAACTTATCTTTTTTCATTTTACACACCAATCCCAGCTCCCACTCCCTACCCTCCTCCCATTCCTACCACCTACCTTGTCCCCCACCTCTCATCCAATTCCCAAAAAGGGCAAGGCATATTGCCTTGGGGAATGTCCAACACATGGATTTTTTATTTATTTTTTATTGCTTTATAAATAATACCATTCAAAATTTCCAATTCCTCCCCTCCTCCCATTTCCCTCCTACTCCTCCACTCACCTTCGCCTCTCCCCCTCCAGTCCTAAGAGAGGGCAGGGTACCCTGCCCTGTAGGAATTCCAAGGCCCTCCTCCCTCCATCCATGCTTAGGAAGGTGTGCATCCAAATAGACTAGGATCCCAAAAAGCCAGTACATGCAGTAGCGACAAATCCCAATGACATTATCATTGGTTTCCCAGTCTGCCCAAATTGTCAGCCACATTCAGAGGGTTCAGTTTGATCCCATGCTCGTTCAGTCCCAGTCCAGCTGGGTTTATTGAGCTCCCATTAGATCAGGCACACTGTCTCAGTGGGTGGACCAACCCCTCCCAGTCCTGACTTCCTTGCTCATATTCTCCCTCTTTCTGCTCTTCAACTGGACCTTGGGAACTCAGTCGACTGCTCTGATGTGGTTCTCTGTCTCTATCTCCATCTGTCGCCAGACGAAGGTTCCATGGTGATATTCAAGATAGTCATCAGTCTGACTATGGGACAAGGCCAGTTCAAGCACCCTCTCCTCCACTGCCCAGGGTGCTATCTGGGGACAACCCCATGGACACCTGGGCACCCTTCTAGAGCCAAACCTCTTGCCAACCCCCAAATGCTCCCTTAATTAAGATATCTTCTTCCCTGCTCTCAAACCCTTCCTTCCTTCATCACAACCATCCCACTCCCCCAAGCTCTCCCCAACTCTCCCCTCTCCCTTCTCTCTCTTAGGTTGAGGGGCATATAGGTTGTTTCCAGGTTCTGGATATTACAAATAATACCGCTATGAACATAGTTGAACAAATGCTTTTGTAGTATTCTTAGGCATCTCTTGGGTATATTCCCAAGAGTGGTATTGCTGAATCCTGAGGTAGGTTGACTCCCAATTGTTTGAGAAACCACCACACTGATTTCCAAAGTGGTTGCACAAGATTGCATTCCAACCAGCAATGGATTCGTTTTCTCCTTACTCCACATCCTCTCCATCATAGGTTATCATTGGTGTTTTTGATTTTAGCCATTCTGACAGGTGTAAGGTGGTATCTCAAAGTTGTTTTGATTTGCATTTCCCTGATAGCTAAGGAAGATGAGCATGTCCTTAAATATCTTTTGGCCATTTGAACTTCTTCTATTGAGAATTCTCTGTTCAGTTCAGTACCCCATTTTTTAATTGAGTTACTTAGAATTTTAATATCTAGTTTCTTGAGTTCTTTATATATTTTGGAGATCAGACCTTTGTCTGACGTGGGGTTGGTGAATATCTTCTCCCATTCAGTAGGTTGCCTTTTTGTCTTAATGACAGTATTCTTTGCTTTACAGAATCTTCTCAGTTTCAGGAGGTCCTATTTATTCATTGTTGCTCTTATTGTCTGTGCTACTGGGGTTATATGTAGGAAGTGGTCTCCTGTGACCATGTATTGAAGGCTACTGACCAGTTTCTGTTCTATCAGGTTCATTGTAGTTGGATTTATATTGAAGTATTTAATCAATTTGGACTTAAGTTTTGTGCATGGTGATAGATATGGATATATTTTCATTCTTCTACAGGTTGACAACCAGTTATGCCAATATCATTTGTTAAAGATGCTTTCTTTCTTCCATTGTATAATTTTAGCTTCTTTGTGAAAAATCAGGTGTTCATAGGTTTGTGGATTTATATCTGGGTCTTTGATTCAATTCTATTGGTCAACGACTCTACTTTTATGACAATACCAAGCTGTTTTCATTACTGGAGCTCTGTAACAGAGTTTGATGTCAGGGAAGGTAATGCCTCCGGATGTTTCTTTATTGTATAGAATTATTTTGGTTATCTTAGGTTTTTTGTTTTTTCCATATAAAGTTGATTATTGTTCTTTCAAGGTCTGTGAAGAATTTTGTGGGGAGAAGATCTTCAACAACCCCACATCAGACAAAGGTCTGATCTCCAAAATATATAAAGAACTCAAGAAACTAGACATTAAAATTCTAAATAACCGGATTAAAAAATGGATGGGGTACTGAACTGAAAAGAGAATTCTCAACAGAAGAATTTCAAATGGCCAAAAGATACTTAAGGTCATGTTAAACTTCCTTAGCAGTATAGTTTCCTACAATAGACATTAAGTCCTTTAATTGGATTAGGAAGGATATTCTAGATAGCAAGAATTGACTGAACCAGAATTTTGCACATGGGCCTGTGAGAGGTACCTTAAGAATTCTTCCCAAAAATAAAGAGTTACCTTGGATATCTCTTGTTGATCTACATACTTTAGTCCAATGCTTGCCTTTGCTATATCTTCTGTATAATCCAGAAGGAAGTGGCATACTCTTTGACTTCTGCTTAAAAAATATATTGGCTCTATGAACACCCTGTTTAAAGTCCCTTTTAAGGTGATCTTTTTTTGCCATAATTATGATACTTGACATTCCAAGGTTTCCTCAAACTTTTAGAAATCATCCCTTCTACCCAAGCATTAATGTGGTCATGAGATTCTATATTGATTGTGTCTTTGATCCATTCTTCCAAGTGTGCTGACCTTGACTTTAAATGCCTAATTGTCCATTTGCATTGAGAGTTATCATTTTCAAAAGCCAGAAATTTTCTTATTATTCATGTACCTTCTAAATTTTGTATCCTTCTATTTATTATGGATGTCAAACTTTGGAAAAAACTCATGAAGTCTTCCTTTGGGTCTTGTATAACTTCAGTAAATTAATCAATTTTCTTTCCTACTTCTCCAGTTCTGTCCCAAGCATTCAAAGATGTTCTGTGGCATAAACACATGGTGTGGTCATCATATAAAGATTGCCCTTCTACAGTTCCATAATCTCCTTCTTCAAGAAGTTGATCTTGGGAGATTTTCATACCTCTAGCTTTATTACATTGTTTAATAGTTTTATCTTCTTCTCTTAACCAGGAACTCCACTATAATTGTGGATCAGGCTCTAAAACAGCTTCAACCAAGTCACACAGTCTTTTGGAATAATTCTATTTCAAACTGACCACAAGTTTAACATTTCACACAAACGGTGAATGCATGCCATATGAGACTATTGCTTCCTTAAATCTCCTTGAATCCGACATTTCCACACAAATCCATTTAATTCTCACACAGATTTAGAAATATTTATAATTTGGCAGTTGTTCTTGTAAGGTTACTGGATATATTAAGGTTGGTTGTTTGAAAAACTTAGGTTGTTGCTCTCTTGCCTTATAATGCAATGCTGAAACTGGTTTGTCATTAAATTGTTCTGTCTGGATACGAATATCTCTGTGTTCTGTTCTATTAAGTTATTCTAAAACCTGTATCTTGGCAGTCAAAGCAAGCAACTTTTTAAGAAATAAACAAAGAATTATCAAAGTGACAGCAAGTATTATAAAGAATAATTAACAGTATGTCAATCTCAGTTAAGTTGATTATTCCTGCATTTAATTGTATCATTTTTAACTCATGCATTATATAATCATACAGAGACCTAACTTTCTCTATCATAATTGTCTTTTCCATGTTTAAACATGGGTAAAACTCTTCCTTTTAAACAATTCCTCTCTTAAAGAATTCCCAAATTTTTACACCAAACTACCACCAATCATGATGAAGATATAAGCCTCATTGCTGCTGCACAGAACAGTAATAGCATGAATGGATTTCAAGGTAGCTGGCTAGATTTACAGTAGCCAGAGAAGCGGGTTCAGGGAAAGCCTACCAGGAGAGAACAATGTAAAACATAACTAGTTGGGCAGTGACTCCAACTTCATATTGCTCTGGCTTATGCCAGTGGCTACAAACCCACAGGCAAATGGATTTTTGTGAATTCATACTCCAAACACTGGGCATCAAATGGAGGATGACTAACAAAAAGCTAGACAAATATTGAAGTTCAAGCTCAAGATCAGAAAAGCAAAGCAGGCAAATCATTAGAGACTTAGAGACCTCTCACCACTATGAAAAATTCAGAGAGAAAAGACAGCTAGTTTCCGTCTCACTCTGCCTTATATTCCTATCTAGTGGTGATATTAAAAGTGTGTACCACCAGTGTCTGACCTCTATGGCTAACAAGTTTGGGTCCGGGGATTAAAGATGTGTGCCACCACTGCCAATTATGGGTGACTATTGTGGCTTGCTTTGCATTCTGATCTTCAAGCAAGATTTATTTATTAAAATATTAATAAAATATCACTATACAACCCTTCCCAAGACTGAAGACCATTGTAGAAGTGAGGTATAAAAATTATAAATGTTGCAGGTTGGGGACTCCTTTAACCATGAATTCATAGCAATTGTAGCTTCCTGTAAAAGACATACACAGTATCAAGACAGGCATCATTCCTACATGGAATGGAGAAGGGATTACTAGCCCCTAATGCTAGCTGAGGAACTGTTGATAATTGATGACTTCTGAGATAGAGAGATTCAGGGTATATTTCCTGGTAAATTGACCATAATCCAGTGGAAGGCTATATACCTATCAAAACCAGGGCAACACAAGTTGGACTGGTAGATTATGCAAAATATCCCACATATAAGACAGGAAGTTGGAAAAAAGGTGTAGAGAGGAGACAGGAAACAATGATATCATCAGAACATATTACTTGTACATATTAGAGTTTAAAATAATTAATAAAAACATTTTCAACAATGAATTGAGAATAGGAATCAGTTTGAAAACTGAAGTTTTGGGAGTTTATCAATGTATAACTTTTATTTTCTATGTTTCAGCATCTATTCTCAAGTAACAAAATAGGAATATGTCAGTAATTAGTAACTTGTGAATTTAAATGGATTGATCATAATAAAGCACTTTTAACCAATCACAGCACATAGTAAAACTATGCTAATCTTAAATCAGGATAATGTGACCATCTGCCTGAAGGCTTGATGAAAATCAGTTTGTCACCACAGAAATAGAAAATTTTTCACCTTAGAAAATCTCCATTTTATGTTTACATAGAGAGAGATATGTTATTTGGGTATTTATACCTGATCACAAGACTATTTACTGTGGTATAGAAATTAAGTATTCCATACTAGTAAGCAAACATAAAGCAAAAGTTTACATTAATATTATGGGGAGGAAGACGTCTTTGATTACAAAGATAGAAGAGATAAGGAATTGACATTTTAAGTTCTGCCTTCAGCTCTTTAAATACTACAGGATATATGGTTGCATTAGATAATTCACATGCATAATATCTAAAGCACATTCAAAAATATTTCTCTTAGGATAAAAAAAAATTCCAAAATGTCTGAAAAGAATTTCATCCTTCATAACCGAGTTTTAGAAAAAGAAAAAAGGGAAACACAGCTTGCTCCAATACTGAGGGTACTTAAAAGGGACCAAAAGCTTGCTAAAACACTGAGGGAATTAAGAGATTGCACCAAGAGAGCAATCCAGGAGAAAATACCAAGAAAGCAGAGACTTTCTGAGAGAGACATTGACAGTATAGAACAGACCAAGAAAAACTCCCAAACACTCAGACAGCCACTGCAAGGATTGGACCAAGATGCAAGGACACTGCTGGTCTCACTTGAAGGAAGAGATGGGTAGGTGTCAATGCAGAAATTCCTCCAACAACCTAAAAGCAACATGGTGACACCAGAACACAGAGGTCACACAACAGAAAGATTTGAACATTCTAACCCAGAAGAAGTAAAAGAAAATGACTTTAATGTAATTTTATGAAAATAATGAAGAACTTTAAAGAGGAAATGATAAACAACTTTAAAGAAATGGAGTAGAAGACAAAAAAAATTGGGAGAACTTAATAAATCCCTCAAAGAAACTCAAGAAAACCAAGAAAAAAATAATCAAACAGGTGAAGGAAACAGTTAAAGACTTGAAGACTGAAATAGAGGTAATAAAGAAAACATAAAATGAGGGAATTCTGGGTATGGAAAATCTGGGTAAACAAACAGGATCTACCGATACAAGTATAACCAACAGAATAAAAGAGAAGGAAGAAAGAATCTCAGGTGCTGAAGATACTATAGAGGAAATAGACTCATTGATCAAAGAAAACATTAAATCCAACAAATTCTCAACAAAAAGCATCCAGGAAATCGGGGACAACATGAATAGAACAAACCTAATAATAGCGGTAGAAGAGGGAGAAGAACCCCAGCTCAAAGGCCCAGAAAATAGATTCAACAAAATCATAGAAGAAAACTTTCCCAACCTAAAGAAGGCTATCCCTATGAAGGTACAAGAAGCTTACCGAACACAAAATAGACTCAATGAAAAAAAAATCTCCTTGCCATATAATAATCAAAACACAAAAAGTAGAGAAAAAAGAAAGAATATTAAGAGCTACAAAGAAAAAAGGTCAAGTAACATATAAAGGTAAACCTATCAGAATTTCACCCGACTGCTCAATGGAAACCATGAAATCCAGAAAGTCCTGCATAGATGTGTTGGAGAAAGCAAGAGACCATCACGGATGCAAGCCCAGACCACTATACTCAGCAACACTTTCATTCATTGTTGATGGAGAAAACAAGATATTCCATGAAAAAAAAAAACAGATTTAAATAATACATATCAACAAACACAGCCTTACAAATAGTACTAGAAGGAAAACCCAAACCCAAGGAAGCTAACTGCACCCACAAAAAAAAACAGGCATTTGATAAACTCCCAACAGCATAACCCAAAGAAGGGAAACACAAAAATATTACAATTAAAATATAACCAGAATTGACAACCACTGGTCATTAATATTGCTTAATATCAATGGACTCAATTCACTTATAAAAGGACACAAGCTAAGAGAATGGATATGAAAACAGGTTCCAGCCTTCTGCTTTATACAAGAAATGCACCTCAACAGCAAAGACAGACACTACCTCAGAGTAAAGGGTTGGGAAAAGGTTTTCCATTCAAATGGACCTAAGAAACAAATGGGTGTAGATATCCTAGTATCTAACAAAATTGATTTCAAACTAAAATCAGTCAGAAAAGATTGAGAGGGACACTTTATACTCATAACATCAACAATTCTTCAAGATGTAGTCTCAATACTGAACATCGATGCCCCTAATAGAAGAGCACCCACATATGTAAAAGAAACATTAATAAAACTTAAATCACATATCAAACACGACACACTAACAGTAGGAAACTTCAACACTCACTCTCACCAATGGACAGGTCAACCAGAAGGAAATTTAACAGAGAAATAAGAGAACAAACAAATGTCATAAATCAAATGGACTTAACAGACATATTTAGAACATTCTACCCAAACACAAAAGAATATACCATTTTCTCAGCACCTCATGGAACCTTCTATAAAACTGATCAAATACTCTGTAACAATGCAAACCTCCAGAGATACAAAAAACTGGAGTAACCCCTTGTGTCTTACTGGATAGCCATGGAATAAAGTTAGAATTTAACAACAATATTATTCTCAGAAAGCCTACAAACTCATGGAAAATGAACAGTGGACTACTGAACCACTCCTGGGTTAAGGAATAAATAAAGAAAGAAATTAAAGACTTCCTTAAATTCAGTGAAAATGAAGGCACAACATATCCTAACCTATTTGACACCATGGAAGCAGTGCTAAGAGGAAAGTTCATAATACTTAGTGCCCACATAAAGAAAATGGAGAAAGCTCACATTAGCAACTCAAAGGCACAGCTGAAAACTCTAGAACAAAAAGAAGCAGACTCACCCAGGAGGAGTAGAAGACAGGAAATAATCAAATTGAGGGCTGAAATCAACAAATTAGAAACAAATAAAACAATACAAAGAATCAATGAAACAAAGAGCTGGTTCTTTGAGAAAATCAACAAGATAGGCTAACACTTATCAAACTAATCAAAAGGAAGAGAGAGAACATCCAAATTAAAAAATCAGAAATGAAAATGTGGACATAACAACAGACACTGAGGAAATCCTGAGAATCATTAGGTCATACTACAAAAACCTGTACTCCAAAAAATTGGAAAATGTAAAAGAACAGACATATTTTTAGATAGATGCCATATATGAAAAATTAAATCAAGACCAGGTGAGCAATTTAAATAGACCTATAAACTGCAAGGAAATAGAAGCTGTCATCAAAACCTTTCAACTCAAAAAGCCCAGGGCTGGATGGTTTAAGTGCAGAATTCTACCAGATCTTCCAAGAAGAGCTAATACCTATACTCCTAAATGTGTTCCACATAATAGAAACAGAAGGGACATTGCCAAACCCTTTTTATGAGGATACAGCTACCCTGATACCAAAGCCACACAAAGACTAAACCAAGAAAGAGAATTATAGAACAATCTCACTCATGAACATGGATGCAAAAATAATCAATAAAATACTGGCAAACCGAATCCAAGAACACATAAAAAAAAAGCAAAAATAATAATAATAATAACATCCACCATGATCAAGTTGGCTTCATCCCAGAGATGCAGGGCTGGTTTAACATATGAAAATCTATCAGCATAATCCATTGTATAAATAAACTGAAAGGAAAAATAACATGATCATTGCATTAGATGATGAAAAGAGCACTTGACAAAATCCAACACTCCTTCATGATAAAGGTCTTGGAAAGATCAGCAAAACAAGGAACATATCTAAATATAATAAAAGCAATATATAGCAATCCAACAGCTAATAAAGTTAAATAGAGAGAAACTCAAACTGATTCCACTATAATCAGGAACAAGACAAGGCTGTCTGCTCTCTCCATATCTCTTCAACATAATTCTTGTAGTTTTCACAATAGCATTAAGACAACAAAAGGAGATCAAGGGGATTCAAATTGGAAAGGAAGAAGGAAAACTTTTGTTATTTGCAGATGATATGATAATGTATATAAGTGATCCCAAAAACTCTACCAGAGAACTCCTGCAGCTGTTAAGTACCTTCAATGATATGGCAGGATACAAGATCAACTAAAAAAAATCAGTATCCCCCCTCCACACAAATGATAAAGAAGCTGAGAGGGAAATCAAAGAAACATCACCTTTCACAATAGCCACAAATAACATAAAATATCTTGGGGTAACACTAAACAAAGAAGTGAAAGACCTAATTGACAAGCAATTTAAGTCTTTGAAGAAAGAAATTGAGGAGGATACCAGAAAATGGAAAGATCTCCCATACTCTTGGATAGGAAGAATCAACATAGTAAAAATAGCAATCCTAGGAAAATCAATGTATAGATTCAATTTAATCCCCATGAAAATCCCAACGCAATTTTCCACAAACCCTGAAAGAAGAATAATCAAATTCATGGGGAAAAACAGAACCCAGAATAGTCAAAACAATCCTGTACAATAAAGGAATTTATGGAGGCATCACTATCCCTGACATCAAGCTCTATTCCAGAGCTACAGTAATTAAAACAGCTTGGTATTGGCATAAAAACAGAGAGGCTGACCAATGGATTCAAATTGAAGACCAACATATTAATCCATACACCTTTGAACACCTGATTTTTCAAAAAGAAGCTAAAATTATACAAAGCAAAAAGAAAGTATCTTCAGCAAATGGTGCTGGTATAACTGGATGTCAACATGTAGAAGAATGAAAATAGATCCATATCTATTGCCATGCACCAAACTTAAGACCAAATGGATTAAAGACCTCAATAAAAATCCGACCATATTGAACCTGATAGAAGAGAAATTGGGAAGTAGTCTTTAATGCATAGGCACAGGAGGCCACTTCTTAATTATAACCTCCATAGCACAGACACTGACAGCAACAATAAATAAATGTGACCTACTGAAACTAAGAAGCTTCTGTAAAGCAAATGACCCAGTCAACAAGACAAAAGGGAGCCTACTGAATGGGAAAAGATCGTTAACAACCCCACATCAGACAAAGGATTGAGCTCCAAAATATATTAAAAAAACTCAAGAAATTATACATTAAAATTCTAAATAACCCAATTAAAAATTGGGGTACTGAACAAGACAGAAAATTTTCAACAGAAGAATCTCAAATGGTCAAAAGATACTTAAGGAAATGTTTAATATCCTTAGCTATTATGGAGATGCAAATCAAAACAACTCTGAGATACCATCTTACACCAGTCAGAATGGCTAAGACCAAAACCACTAATGATAGCTTATGCTGGAGTGAATGTGGAGTAAGGGGATCACTCTTCATTGCTGATGGGAATACAAACCTTTACAATCACTTTGGAAATCAGTTTGGTCGTTTCTCAGTAAATTGGGAATCAACTTACTTCAGGATCCAGCAATACCACTCTTGGGCATATATCCAAAAGATGCTTAATCATACTACAAAAGCATCTGTTCAGCTGTGTTTATAACAGCATTATTTGTAATAGCCAGAACCTGGAAACAACCTAGATGCACCTCAACCTAACAATGGATAAACAAAATGTGGCACATTTACACATTAGGGTCCTACTCAGCAGTAAAAAACAAGGAAATCTTGAATTTTGCATGCAAATGGGTGGAATTAGAAAACACTATCCTGAGTGTGGTAACCTAGACCGCAAAAGATGAATATGTACTCATTCATAAGTTGATACTAGCTATAAACAAAGGACATTGAGCCTATAGTTCATGATCAAAGAGAAGCTAAGTAATATGGTGAATCCAAAGAAAAATATATATAGACACACCTGGAATTGGAAACCAACAGGGTTGACTGGCAGGGTTGGGAGCATGGGGATGGGGGGGTAAGGGAGGGTAGGAGGACAAGAGAAGGGATCAGGAGAGGGGAGAGGAGTACTTGAGGGAATGGGATGGTCGGTATGGAGGAAGGACAGAGATGAGAGCAAGGAGATATCTTGATTGAGGGAGCCATTATAGGGTTAGCAGAAACCTGGCTCTAGAGAAATTCTCAGGAATCCACACGGATGATCCCACCTAGGACCCTGGGCAAAAGTGGAGAGGGGGCCTGATCTTACTTATCTTGTAGTCAGACTGATGATTATCTTAAATATCACCATAGAGCCTTCATCCAGCAACTGATGGAGGCAGAGGCAGAAACCGAAATCGAAGAACTGGACTGAGCTTCCAAAGTCTAGCTGAAGAGTGGAAGGAATGAGAATATGAGCAAAGAGGTCAAGATCATGATGGGTTCACACACTGAAACAGTTTGCCTGAGGTAATGGTAGCTCACAAACTCAAGCCAGACTGGGAAGAATAGGCATAGGACTTAACTAGTTCCTCTGAATGTGACTGACAGTTGTATGGCTGGAGCAGACTGTGGGGCCACTGGCAGTGGCACCAGGATTTATACCTACTATATGTCTTGGCTTTTTGGGATCCTATTCTCTTTGGATGTAAACCTTGTTCAGCCTTGATATAATAGGGAGGGCTTTGGACCTTCCACAAGGCAATGTGCCTTACCCTCTCTGAGGATTAGATGGGGGTGGGGTGGGAGAGTGTGTGGAGGGAATGGAAGGAAAGGAGGGAGTAGGAACTTGGATTGCTATTTTTTTAAAAAATTCTAATGAATAAAAAAAGAGAAGAGGAGTAGTAAATTGAATTGGTAGTTAACACTTATTTTAAATCTTTTCTATTTTAAAAAAGGTTGCTGTTAATTTATGTCAAGTGATAATAGCAACTGTCAGGTAAGGCCACATGTTAAATCCTTAACATCACTGTGAATCAGAAATGTACTCTTAACCCTCTTACTATAACAAAGCTCCAATATGCTTTCATGCTTAGTAATTTTGAAAATAAAGTCCTTGGCAATGATAATATTATAACTTCTTTATTATAACTTCTCCATTTCCCTACCTACCATAACTTCTTCTCTCCCTCCCTGTCTCTCTTTTTTCCTACTCTTTTACAGTGCTGTAGATAGAACCTTGAATCTGAGGCCTTACACATTGTATATAATCATTCCACTACTGAGTTATACCAACACCAGCAAATGTCATGTCTGTCTAAAGAGAGATTATTTGACAATCTTAATGATATAGAACTATACAAATAAACTGCTAAGCAAAATATTATACAAATTGTAAACTGTGGTATACATTAAGTACATGTGTTCTCATAACTTTTCTGTTGCTGTATTAAAAACTATGATCAAAAACAAATTGGAAAGGAGACCTTATTTCACCTTACATATTATAGCCCAATGGCAAGGAAAGCTAAAGACAGCATGGGTAAAATCTGCTTTATTGGTCTACTCAGATAACTTTTATGAGTATATTTTTGAGATTATAATGTAATTACATTTTTCTCCTTTCCTTCCTCCAAACCCTACAAATTTACTCTCTACATGCTCTCTTTCAAATTCATGGTCTCTTTTTCTTTAAATGCATGCACACACACACACACACACACACACACACACACACAAACACACACACACACTAAATCTATAATGCATCCTGTGAAGTATGCATGATGTCACATGTATGTATATGTTATATGTTTTTAGGGCTTACCATCTTTTTAATAAAGTCCAGGCCCACCTATCTAGAGAGGGCACCATCCACAGTGGACTGGTCACACTTATATCAGTTAGTAAACAGAAAATATCCTACAGACATGCCAATGGGCCAGTCGGATGGCAGCAAATCTTCAACTGAGATTTCTTAGTCATTGTGTTAAGTTGACAAACAAGTTTAGCCTTCAAAAGACCACATTTTGTCAAGTTGACACACACACACACACACACAAACACAATAAAACTATAACTTTGACCTCCAAACTTAATGTTATTATTACAATGTAAACCACTGTCCAACTTTGAAAAGTCTCATAGTCTTTTAATTTTTCAATACTCGGCAGTTCATATGTTTAAAAATCCAATACCAGCCAGACTGGAAAGGAATAAGCATAGGACCAAACTAGTCCCTCTGAATGTGGTCGAAAGTTGGGGCAGGGCAGACTGTGTGGCCAGTGGCAGTGGCACAAGGATTTATCCCTACTTCCTGTACTGGCATTTTAGGAACCTATTCTCTTTGGATTGGTATGTTGCCCAGTCTAGATATAGTTGGAATGGCCTAGGGAGGGCCTTGGACCTTCCCTAAAGCAATGTGCCTTTCCCTGTCTAAGGAGTGGATGGGGAGTGGGCTGGGGGGGATAAGTGGAGGGAATGGGAGGAGAGGAGGGAGTGAGAACTTGGATTGATATGTATAATGAAAAGATAATTTTTTTTAAATTAAAAGAAAAAATAAAAATCCAAAGTCTTTTACCTGTGGTATCTTGTAAAATAACATATATTACATACATTCTTATTCTAAAAAGAAGAACCAATGGATAATTCCAATGAGATTGAAGTAAAACAAAAGTTGAAAAGTGTGAATATCTCAATGTTCAATATCCAGAACTCATGCACACATTGCTGGGCTGCAAAGGGCTCAGCCATTTGTCCATAACAAAAAAATCCAGTCTTGTGTTCAGGCTAACTCCATTTTGCAATTTTCACTGTTCTTGGTAGGTATCTCATGGTCCTAGTATCTCCAATATCTTGGAATATCTATCGTAACTAAGAATATATCCTTCTCAGTGGCTTCTCTTTAAGGGCTTAGACCCTCAGACATGATGCCAAGCTTTTTTTGTCTCTCCACAAACCCTTTAATCCAGTATTCCTGCTGCCAAAACCAGTACCACATGATTATTACAGATTATTTTCTGTTTAGCTGGCTGTTTGATGCAGTCTTGACTGTCTGTGGACTGCAGCCTCAAGTCAATTCGATGATGCTGGTCTCCTACTGTTCACAGCTGCTTTTTCAGTACCAGCTGACCAGCATCCATTGTTACAGTAAAATACAGAATGCTTCCCCTCTACAGGTTTTGAATTCAAAATGTTTCACGGTAATCTGCAAGAGTCTTTGCTTCCCTTGAAA
The DNA here is from genome assembly GCA_004026605.1 of Ondatra zibethicus. Classification (NCBI taxonomy): domain Eukaryota; kingdom Metazoa; phylum Chordata; class Mammalia; order Rodentia; family Cricetidae; genus Ondatra; species Ondatra zibethicus. The sequence continues at coordinate 49,301 of PVIU01014415.1, forward strand.
CTTTTAAAAGCCAAGCCTCCTTTATCTGCATTTTTCAAAGTTATTATCTTCCAAACTCCCATTAAAACCACCCATTAAGCTCCGAGGACTCTATAGTTTTGTCAGCTTTAAGTTCCAAATACTTCTACAACTATTTTCCAAATCCACATGGCCCATCACAGTACTATCCTGTTTCGTCTAGTACCAATGTCTATTTGAGTTACATTTCTGTTACTGTAATAAATACAATGATCAAAAGAAACTAGGGAAGGAAATAATTTATTTCCTCTTATGGCATTATAGATTAAAGGAAGTAAGCAAAAATAATCCACGTAAAGATGGAAAATTCACAGGGAGTTTGGATTATGTATATTATTGTGTTATCTTTGAATTTTTTGACTGTGAATGAGATACATACTGAGAGACATTTGATTGTATGGGCTGCTAAGCTAAGCCAGCATGTATAATATAAAGGTATCATGACTTTCAAATTTGGGTCTAAGGATGTTCTTTAAAAAAGTTCTCTTTTTTTCACAAAAGATGAGAACCTGTGAATTGTTCTAGACCAATATGAATATGACTAGGATACAACTAAGATTTGGGTTCACCCTATCCACATGTGCCTCCTGTAATTTTTTCTCAACCATTGTTAGTTCCTTTTCTGCTTCAGATGTTAATTCTCTGGGACTATTAAAACCTTTATCACCATCTAAGGTCTTGTTTAAATGAACAATTAGATCAGGTGTTATCCCAACAGCTGGTCATAGACTGGAAATGTCTTCTAACAATCTTTGAAAGTCATTAAGAGTCCATAATTGGTCTCACCTAATTTGTGCTTTTTGTGTTCTAATTTTCTCTAAACCTATTCTGTAACCTAGGTAATTAACAGAATCTCCTCTTTGAATCTTTTCAGGAGCAATTTGTAATCCCCATTTAGGCAAGGCTTGCTTTACTTCTTCAAACATCCTTTCTAAAGTATCTTTATTTGAATCAGACAACAAAATTTGATCCATGTAATGGTAAATTATAGACTTAGGAAATTGCTTATGAATTATTTCCAATGGCTGACTTACAAAATGTTGGCATAATGTGAGACTATTGAGCATGCCCTGTGGGAGGATAGTCCATTTTTATCTCTTAGTAGGCTGAGAATTATTATAAGTAGGTACAGTAAAGGCAAATTTTTCTCTATTCTTTTATTGTAAAGGTATAGGGAAAAACAATCTTTCAAATCAATAACTATAAGAGGCCATCCTTTTGGTAATAGAGAAGGCAAAGGAGTTCCAGATTGTAGAGGACCCATAGGTTGAATTACCTTGTTGACAGCTCTTAGATCTGTCACCATTCTCCTTTTACCAGATTTCTTTTTTTTATAACAAACACAGGAGAATTCCAAGGGCTGGTTGATTCTTCAATATGGTGAGCATCTAGTTGCTCTCGTACCAGCTGTTCCAAAGCCTGTAATTTATCTTCAGCTAGAGGCCACTGCTTGATCTATATTGGCTTCTCAGTTAATCATTTAAAAGGTAGGGCTGCTGGTACCTCTAAATGTTTGCTAGTTGCTGTATGTTCTTGTAAAGCCTGAATGGCTGGTGACCTTTTACCATATTACCTCATTATATCCTTCCCAGAATTATGTGTTCCTGGGACTACAGGAATGTTAATCTGGGTATTCCATTGTTGTAGCAGGTCATGGCCCCATAAATTTATTGCTATATTGGCTATATATGGCCTTAGTCTTCCTATTTGCCCTTCAGGCACTATGCATTCAACCCATCTCGTGCTTTGTTTTACATGATATAGGATTCCAATTCCCAGAAACTGAACATCTACCTCTTGAAGAGGTCAATTTGGATGCCAAGATTCTGGAGTAATGATTCTTACATCCATACCTTTGTCTAATATGCCTTCAATAAAGATGCTATTTATACAGACTCTTAGCTTTGGTTTTGGATCGTTAATAGAAGTCTGCCAAAATATACGTTTAGTCTGTCCTACTGGATTTTTTGACTCATCCTCCATATTTAACCCATTATTTAGACCAGTATTGTTTTTTACAGCAGGCATTGGATTTTTAAATTTTCTTGGTGAGACACGTTCTCCACTTTTGACTTGGGGACCTGTGAGAGGCCCCTCAAGGGGTTTCCAAATGGTATTGGGTTTTCTTGTCTGTCTGTTGTTGACCTGCTTTCATTGGTCCAATGTCGGCCTTTACCACACCTCCTACATATACCTGAATGCTGAGGTCTCCTATTTTTGTTAATCCCAGAGGACATATTATATCCTAGAAATTCCTTGCCTGCAATCCCTTTTCAAATGTCCTAATTTACCACAATTAAAACATTTGGCAGTTTGATGTCTCCTCATTGTTTGGAAATTGCTTCTCCTACCCACGATTCTACATTATAGCCAAACGTCTCAACATTCTTCGTATGCTGAATCCATTCATCCAGAGGTGCTGATCTAGACCTTAAATGCCCAATTATCTTTTTACATTCTAAGTTTGCATTTTCAAAAGCCAGAGATTTAAGAATTATTTGTCTAGCTTCTGGGTCTGTTACTCCTATTTGTAGAGCTTTAATTAATCTTTGCATAAAATCAGTAAATGGTTCTCTCTGTCCCTGCCTATCACTGGTATATGATTTGATCCTTTTCCCTAGTTCTTGTATCCTATCCCAAGCATTTAAGGTCGCTTTGTGGCATAGGGACAATACTTCTTCATCGTAAAGAGCTTGGGCCTGAGGATCAGTATACACT
>PVIU01014416.1:0-51983 GCA_004026605.1 Ondatra zibethicus
ACTTAATTTGACTTAAGGGCCCCTCTCCCTCAACAGGAGGAAATTCATGTGTGGTACTGTAAGCTTAGCAACTGCCCATGGCTAGCGAGGTCATAGTCCCTAGAGGAGAACCTGTCAGTGACGCTTTCCTAAGCCAGTATAATTTCTAATTGCATTCTGAATTCTTCTCCACATATGCACAGGTAAGTGTAGTTCTCAGCCCGTATCAAAGGAACTTCTATTCGCAGCAGCAGGAGACCATTATAAAAAGCCTCAGCCAATCAAAATACAGAGAACAACTGGCCCTGGCACATACAGCTTCATTTGCTACCTCTACAATACAACCTGTACACCTACAGCTCAGGAAAAGTTGCGGAGTACGGGCCAAACAGAACCAGAGTACCATGACACCTGCTATCAGATAATGTCTTCTGTATGTGAGAGGGAAGCAGCACCCACGAAGCCTCAGGAGTCTTGTCACGTAAACCAGACCTGTACAGTGACCACACTGCTTGACAGCCCAGCGTGGATGGTGGAAAAGTTACAAGACTCCAACCTTAGAGGAAGAGCCACAGGCAATTAATAAGAAAAAGATGATCAATCTTCTCCAGTAATAAGCCACCTGATACGTTATCCAGTCCTATGTGCTCAGCCCTAAATACACTAAATGGATGCAGCAGGTGGTGCTACACACACACACACACACACACACCAACAAAAATGACTAAAGAAGAGGTCACGGATTTGAGAAGGAGCTGGGAGGAGGTGCAGGGTGGAGGAGAGGTAGAAAGGATGAAAATACAGCATGCACTTATAAAGGTGCTAAATATTTTTAACTAAATAAAAGACAAAGAAAATAAGATGAAGAGTAACCAAGGAAAACATCTAACATGCATGTATGCATGTAGAAAATCCTGGCACTGGATCTGGATGGGTAGTCTGATGCCACAGTCTGGATTTCTAGCAAATGCCTAAGCAAAAAGTAGCAAGCCTCTTAGCAGACCCATGACAACCCCACACAGATTTATTGTTGTGGAGTCATTACCAGCTTCTAAGTGAGGAGTGGTGAGTGGCTGTGTATCTTTTATTACCAACTTCCTACATTACAAATGACCTTATAGATTATAGGCTCTTTCATTTTCTGTGACATTTAATGACTAAAGGACACACCCCCGTCTTCTCCTGTGTTAATACTTAGACAAGTAGACTGTACCAGGTCTGACCATAGCTCGGATCTGGATGGCTATATACTTGAAAAAATCAGGTGAGCTGATTTTATATTGTGTTGCCTTGGCTTTGTGTCCTTGCTTCTGGGTTTTCTATGTACTCAACCAGCTCTTCTTAGTCTCACCGTATTGTCCCAGTAGTTTTGGCCTAACCCTTGCCATATATGTTTTAAAAAAGAAACATTGACTCTGTGTTTAAAACCAGTATGGTCATGAAAAGCATCAGTTGAGGGTAGCTATGGTAGTAGATCATATCACATGGCATGCAACGCTGTCTGCTTGTTGCTAGGCATTGCACTGCGTGCAATGTGTTCACACTTACTTCTCATTATGGCCAATAGTGATGGTTCTCAACCTATGGATCATGACCCTTTGAAGGTGAAAGACCCTTTCACAGGGGTCGCATATCAGATATACTGTATATTAGATACTTACATTCTGATTCATAACAATATCAAAATTACAGTTATGAAGTAGCAACAAAAATAATTTTGACTGGGAGTCACTACAACATGAGGTACTGTATTAAAGGGTACAGCATTAGGGAAGTTGAGAACCACTGGTCTACAAGACAGACATTTCAGTTTTCCTTTATACAGTAGAAGCTGGTGTGCACAGAGGAAGACATTCCGTGATCCTGCAGCTAGGATTAGTATTTTAATAACAGGTGATTGTTTTCTTTCATAATTGCTGATGACATCTTTCTTAGCCAACACCATGCTTCTGTTTCTTCCCCCTTGTTATTGTTTTTATTATTATTTTTCTTGTGCTATGTGATAAATGAGTTAAACACTTTTTTTTAACTTAACTGAGTAAGGACCTAGGACCTTATTCAGGCTTGGCAAGTGCCCTATCACTGAGCTATTTTTCCAGCCTTTAAGCACATTTCCTTATGTGTACCTCTGATATTCTTTGTGAGAGAAGCAATCTTCCTCCTCCTATTTAAAAAAAATCTCTTGACTTTCTCTGTGTTCAGAGACATGAGCAAGTGTTGAGCACCTTCTGCTTCCCCTGGAGTTGCGCTGGCAAAGAACATGATGTTTCTCCACAGGGACCCTGGGAGGAGCCTCATAACCTTCATCTGTGTCAGTAGACACCACGCTGGAACATCCAGAAGCCTGTAGAACCTGACACATACGCACCTGTTCCCATTTATCTGCCACTGTGACTTATCCTGAGTATTCCCAGACAGCAGAGCTGACACTCGGTTCCTATGGCATTTCAAAGTTATTGAGAGTCTTTCCTGCTTTGCCCGACTCCAGCCTGTTCCCTGGGCATCGACTATGGCATCGCCCTGGGAAGAACCCATCAGTGTGAGCTGACTGCGCTTACTTACATTTGACCTTGTCTAAAATCAGAGCCACACTGCAGGCGTAGCCCCTCTGTTGCTGCCTGCTGCTTGCCAGAAATCTCTGAAGGGGTTGTCAACAGTTAGGCTGCATTCTTTCAAATTAGGGATGCTCGTTTTGAATGTATCGGCACTCCAGCTTGGGTCATTTTCAGTTTAGTTTTAAGGTGGCATCTTTTCCCCATAGACTTTTTATACTCATCTCTTCCATGTTGCTTCTGAAAAAGACAGGCTCTTTTACACGGCTGCTTGGCATGACCCAAGCAGTTACAATATTTATAGCTCTACTTTCACTATGCCTTTCTCTTATAGCCCATTTTCCAGTGAATTACAACACATTTAAATAAAACAATCACTCCTGTCCTTGCACAAAAGCAATCAATGCTCATTTGAGAAAGTCAAAAAAAAGAGAGAGAGAAATAAAGAAAAAGAAAATTACATGCAATCCAAGAGGCCAGATATTATTAGTGTCAACATACTGGTGTTTTCTTGTTGCATTGGCACACAGCCTGTCATTTACAGGTAAAGGTTTATATAGCTATGTAGTTGTGAAAATTATTTCTCCAAGTTGGCTTCGGTTTTATCTGGGTGGCCAAGGAATAAGGATACTTCCATTTGAAAGGTGCTGCTTTGTTTAGGAGAATAGCGAATTCTTTCTCTTATCAAGTTCCAATCTGCATATGTATTATGGTGCATAATCTTTGATGTAGAGTTGGTGTTTACTTATCTACATGTATATATAGTCCACACCAAAATAAAGATGTATAATAGTTCAAATGTTCTTCTAAAGATTCATTTTTTTTTTCTACTCAATAACCCCTATTATTGGAAGAGCATCAAGAAGCCACTGTCTGACTACTCTGGCCACACATTCATTAGTTTTGCGTTCCCAAACTTCAGGTAGATTTATATACTAATTATTCTTTGCTATCTGATTTCTTTTGTTCATTCTTATATCTGTGAAGGTCATCCACATTGTTAATCTTAGCAGCATTTTGTTCTTTCTTTTTTAAAACCACATATATACTTTCATAGTACTCCTTGCCTGACTATACCACAATTTATTTTGCTGATGGATGTTTGGAGAATTTCCAGTTTTTGGCTCTTTGGAATAAAGATGCTATTTTGGCAAGGGCTGAGGCCTTTATTGTAGCTGCACCCTCTTTACCAACCCCCTCTGCCCTCCCAACCTCCAGCACTGCCAGTCTCGAAGAACTCTGCAAAGATCTTCTCCCAGGCTAATAATCTCCATCTCACGGCCTATTTTCTGGACCCGAGCTGCAACACCAGCCACAATGGATTTATTTTTGTCAAATTGGCTGTTCTGTTTTATTTTTTTTCCCCTCTAAGAATTGGAAACTCTCAACCTTAGAAGTCAAGTTCTCATAAGGCTCCGATCACAAAAGGGATAGAAATTGGCACACCAGGTGCAATGTCAGATTGAATGTCATGGTCAAAGGGGATTTCTCTAAATATGAATGAACATTCTCTAGGTCTTTAGAAAAAAAATTCATGTAAAATGAGAAAAGTGGTGTTCTGGGAGGCATAATCAGTTTTTGTATGTACAAAAGGGACTGGCGGGGTGAAATTTTAAAGACAATTCCAATAGTTCTGGCATAAGGAAGCAATAAGGAGGAAGGAAGGAATGTGAGAGGCTTTGTGGGAGGACTGGGTTCAGGGAAACGTGGCCATGTGTGGGACTGTCAATGAGGACTACGAAAGAGAGAATTTTGACACCAATGCTCTGGATCCAGATGGCTGGGATTACGTTTCTCATTTCATTTGCTTGGGTTTGGGGCAAGATGAAAGTGTGTAAAGAAACATGCTTTTAGAAAATATACATGTCATGGGGAAATAGCGGTGTGTAGGTGAGCAGACGCAGATCCAGTTTAAGAGCGTAGTGGAATGAGAAAAAGGTCCATTGAGGGATGGAGGTCTTGGGTCTTCTATGTGATGAAGAGGGGTACATTTGGCGGCAGATGTCATGGCATATTATTTATCTGTGGTTCATAATAAGTTGCCCTCCAATGTAGCATTTCAAAATAACGATGCACTAATGATTCCAGACTCTGTAAGCCCGGTCCTCCAGCTTTGGGAGTTTCATAGGGCTGCACTCATCTCAAGGTTAGTCCAAGAAGAGCTTTCTTCCATGTGTTTATTGTCAGGTTTCCACTCCCTGTGGCTTGTAACAGGAAGATTTAGCTTTTTATGAGCACTTTGGATCCTTGCTAGGTTGACATCTCCACGGGGTGGGCGACAACATGGCAGCACCATGGTAGAGGGCAAGAGAGGATGCCAACAGCAGAAGAGAACTTAACCAGACGGAAGCTAGACTCTCAGAACTTCCTCATGGACAAAACTTTATATCAACCTATGTTATGCGCTTGTCTGAAAATGATCATCATTAGCTCTGGGCCAATCAATGGAAGGAGCTCTTGCAGGGGGCTAGGTAACATGGGGAGACACTGTGAGCCCCAGCAGAGTGTCTAACCATACGCATTTAAAGTCATATTTGAGGGCCTAGTGAGCATGTACTACAGACAAACTGATACCTATAACTTTGCAGTTAGAAAGTTCCAGAATATCAGAAATGCTTTCCTTTGAGAGGAGGCCATATGTCAGTGGAGGTGTTTTTGGCATTTACTAATGCACTCAGTAACTTGATTTGAGACACGAACTGTGCAATACTGTATAATTTCACATACTTTTCTTGCAAAATTGTCTTACCTTTAATTAGACTCATTTAAAGCTGTTAAGACTCTTGTCAGAAATAATTTTTAAGTGGTTGTGTCAAGATAAAAACAGCAGTTGTCAAGTGAAGAAAACGGTAATTTGCACATATGCTGTCTGGTTTATGAGCAATCGGCTCTTTAAATGCTAGCTGAGCGTTGGTACTTACAATTCTTTTACAGCAGCCACCTTGGCAGTCAGGAATTCAAGCTGTTGGAATGTTATTGTTTGTGGTAAATATTTGTCCTATGACTAGGGAATTAGATTTGGTTCCTACCCTGTAATATAGACAAAAGCATCACTAAGAAGGAAAAGCATTTGAGCAATTGAGTTCACCAACTGGCTGAACTCATAACATGAGCAAGGCATTCTGGGTGATTATAGAGTAGAATAATAGCAATAATGAAGACCACTCGTTGGTGAAAGCAAATCAGGGGACTCTAAGCATTTGAAAAAACTTGAATTCTGCACGTGATCTTTTTAGGCTGCTCAATTCTCTAGTAGACTCTTGTTGGAAAGGTGTGCTTTCACTTGGCCTCTGTGGCAAGGTCCCTTTGTGGGGCCACTATTGAAATTTTGGGTCACATAATTTTTTGTTGGGAATGTGTGTTGTAGAATGGTCAACTTCCTGATGTCAACTCATTCAGTCTAGTAACTCTGCCTCCTCCAACTTGAAGACTAGGTTTGACAACTAAATGTTTTCAGACATCATCAGGTACACTCAGGGGGAGGGCTGGATTGAAAAACAATCAGCATGCAGTAGGATCCAAATTAGCATCTGAATTAGAGAAATCTGAATTATGAAGATGTAATATTATCTTATGTTTTGTATAGTGTATGTAGATATGTTTGTGTGTACTTGTCTGTATGTGTGAAGCTGTGCATGTATACATGTGCATGTGAAAGCCAGAGGCCTATGTTAGCTATCTTCCTTTATTGCTCTCTACATTAATATTTGAGACAGAGTGTTGGCGGATGTTTCCGTCCTGCCTGGTCCAGCAATAAATACACAGAAACTATATTATTTGTAATACTATTTGGCCAATAGCTTAAGCATATTGCTTGCTCACTCCTATATCTTAAACTAACCTATCTCCGTTGATCTGTGCATCACCACGAGATCGTGGCCTACCAACAAAGTTCCAGCGGGCTCCAGTGCAGGCAACTGTCCCCGGCAGTGGCTACATGGCTTTTCCCTGACTCTGCCTTCTTTCTCCCAGCATTCAGGTTAGTTTCCCCGCCTAGCTCTATTCTGCTAAACCACTGGCCAAAACAGATTTATTCATTAATCAATAAAAAGCAACACATAGACAGAAGCACTTCCCACACCAACAGAGTCTCTTACTGAATCTGGAGGTCCTGGATCATCAATAGGGTTTCTATTGCTGTGAAGAGACCCCATGACCATAGCAGCTCTTATAAAGAAAAAATATTTAATTGAAGTGGCTTATATTTTCACAGGTTTAGTCCATTACCATCATGGTGCAACCTGGTGGTGTGCAGGCAGATATGGTGCTGGAGGAGGAGCTGAAAGTCTACATCTTGACCCACTGTCAATAAGAACCAGTCTGAGTCACTGGGCATGGCTTGAGAGTATATGAGATCTCAAAACCCATCCCGCAATGACATACTTCCTCCAACAAGGCCATACCTATTCCAACAAAGCCACACCTCCTAGTAGTGCCACTCCTGATGAACTTATGGGGCCCAATTACATTCAAGCGACCACAGCTAACAAACCCCAGGAATCCCCCTATCTCTACTTACCTGGCACTAGATTATAGATATATGGCACATCCAACTTTTTACATAGGTGCTGGTGCATCCAAACTCAGGTCCTCAAAATTTCAGGGCAGTGTTTTATCTGCTGATCCATCTCCCTAGCCCTCATACTTCTGTACACTGGGTTTATATATTCGTTGTCTTTTTTCTTGGTCCCCTATAATAAAATTCCATATGCTACATAAGATCATTGACTTTTCTGTTCATTTATTGACTGCTTACTATAAGCAAAATGATTTACCAAGACAGTATGGAAGATACTGAGAAAAACAGATATAGATAAAGATTTTCATTCCTTATGGAGCTAGAGCACATAAGGTTTGGACATAGAGCATACATACATACATACATACATATATATATATATGTACATACATACAGGCAAGTAGATTGCATTCTAGGAGGCATTAGGTTTGGGAGGAGACAGAGTTAGAATTTTGTGGCATGATGCAAAAGAATAAAGGCTCTTACACATTGAGCCTTTTCCAAGCCTCACGTAAGTGAGTTTTCTAAAGCTAAACTTTGTGTCGGATTCTCAGAGGTGAGTTAAATAGGGTGAGGTTGGCCTGAAGCATGTGTATGTATTGGGAATTGCAAACAGATGTCTTGGAACACAACATCAGAGCAGATCGGGCCAGACAGGGGATTAGAAGCTGAATCCAGAGTCAAAGGTCCTTAGAAAGAAGTAGCAAGATGGAGGAAAGAGGGCCAGAAATGGCAAAGAGCATGGGAAGGCTCCAGAAACACTGGTAAGCCAACCTGGTACCTCTAGAGAAAAAACTATTCATGACTTCCATGCTGCTAGACTGACTTGGGTTCCACGATTTCCAGTGGGACCACGTGTTAGTTTGTTTTCCTGTTGTTGGGATAAACTGCTCTGACAAAAGCAATTTAAAGGAGAAAGGGCTTATTCTAGCTCACAAATCCAACTGCAGTCCAGAGTGCTGAGAAAGTCACATGACATTCACAATCAAGAACAGAGAATGAAGGATTTAATGAATGCATGCTAGGGCTCAGCTCACTTTCTCCATGCTTATAGAATCCAAACTCCCCTGCCCAAGAATGGTGCCACCTACAGAGGGCAGAGTGTCCTGTTTCAATTGATGTAATCAAGATAGCATCCCACAGACATCCCTCGTAGACTAACCTATGGTCTGCCAGGCACTGTATGCTGCTAGTTCAGAACTTCAACCCACAGAATGGTGGCCACACTTAGGGTAGGTTTTCCCTCCTCAACATAATTTATCAATTCTTTCACAGACATGCCTAGAGGCTTGTCTCTGGTGATTTTTGATCTTGCGAAATTGACAACATTAACCATCATAGGAGGTACAGCAGTAACAGATTTTTATCGTGTCATCCTGTGTTCATCTACAGGACATATAATCCCTGCCCCTATTTCACCTAGTGCCATGATTACTGCTTCCCATTAAATACTCCCCACATTGACTCCAACACCACAGATACTACCCTGGAGCTCTTCTTTCTGTCATTTTCATATTTAAAGAAACCGGGGATCATAAATAAGTAGAAAGTGCTTTAAAGATTTATCAAAGTTTGATAAGAAAAAAGCCAAGTTAATAATTGATTACTCACTACTGTAGTCCTCAGAGAAGTATCATCAGGCAGTTCATTCTACCATTATCAAATTCAAAGGTGTATAAAGGGTGCTTTGGGGGCTAGTCACTTGCTCTGCGCAGACACTGACAGCTGGTCACAAGGTCTGTCTGTCTCACTTTCCACTTCCCTCTTGATACATGTCTTCTTAATCTCCCATATTTGCTTAGAATTTTCTAGAATAAGTCGTTGGCGTCTACATCTCTCACCTCTCACAAGGATGTCCAAGAAAAGCTCAGCAACTGATGGAGACAGGAATCTCTTTTATGAAATTAAGGTGGTAGAGCTAAGTAGACATCCAGACCTTTCCTCAGCAGTGCTCAAGACTGATGCCTGTCCCCTGCCATGCTCTGTTCTAAGTCCAGAGACTTGGCAGCAGTCATTCATTTTCTAAGTTTATTCATAACAATTGAAGGTTATTGAAAGCATAGACCATGTTCCCATGAGATACTACAAAATAAGAATAGCTTCATAACCAGATAAATGTGGGCAAGGATTCTTATGGTATTCTTCAACCTGGCCACAAGGAAGAACCCATGCCACAGGAAAAAGAGAAACTAGGAAAAAAATGAGGGTGAGAAGAATCTGAGGGAACAGGATGGCCAAGATGGGGGAAGGACAGAGAGGGAGAGCAAAGAAAGAGACATCTTGATTGAGGGAGCCATTATGGGGCTAGCAGGAAACCTGGCACTAGAGAAATTCCCAGGAGACAACAAGGATGACCCCAGCTAAGACCCTAAGCAATTGTGGAGAGGGTACCCAAACTGGCCTTGGCCTGTAGTCAGATTGAATTGTAGTCAGATTGTAGAATATCTTAAATGTCACCATAGAACCTTCATCCAGCAACTGATGGAAGCAGATGCAGAGATTCACAGAGGAGCTCTGGGCTGAGCTCCCAAAGTCCGGTCGAAGAGAGGGAGCAGGGATAATATAAGCAAAGGAATCGAGACCGTGATGGGGACACCCACTGAAACAGCTGACCTGAGCTAATGGGAGCTCACCAACTCCAGCCCGACAGTGGGGGAACCAGCATGGGACCAAACTAGTCCTCTGAATGTGGGTGACAGTTGTGTGGCTGGGGCAGTCTGTGGGGCCACTGACAGTGGGGCCAGGATTTATCCCTACTGCTTGTACTGGCTTTTTGGAGCCCATTCTCTTTGTGGGGGATACCTTTTTCAGCCTAAATATAGTGGGGAGGGCCTTGGTCCTGCCTCAAAGCAATGTGCTAGACTTCGGTGACTTTCCATGGAAAGTATTGCTCTCTCTGAAGACTGGATGGGGGATAGAATGGGGGGAAGTTGGAGTGAGAAGGTAATGGGGAGGGAGGGAGAACTGGGATTTGTGTGTAAAAATGAGAAAAGATAGTTTTTTTTAAAAAATATGAATAATTAAAAAAAGATAAAAGGAATATGAGGTTGGAGAGGAGGTGGAGCAAGTATACATTATCATATCATTTAAGTTATCAGGTCTTCTGAGGCTAACTTTCCCCTGGGTTTTCTTATTCTTGAGTAAACCCTCTATACCACCAGTTTGGCTCAGCTCATTTAAAATTTAATTTCTTGCACTTGTAACCAAAAAGACTTGTTAAATACATATGTTCTGGCTGCTTGGAGGACTGAAAGATGCCCAGATTGAGAAAGACCCCAGCAATGGAGTAAATTTTCCCATGAGTTCTTCTTGCTCAGAGCAGAACCTGCTGGAAGTCCCAACAGTGTGAGAGAGAGAGTGGGAAGCTGGTAATGAATATCCTTTGTGAGCTGCTTGCCTGTGCTGGTGAAACAAGAGGAGCTGAGCTGACAATGGTGATTGGGCTTTGAATTATTTAAGTTTACTGCACGCACACACACACACACACACACACACACACACACACACACAATGTACGTCAGTTGGGGTAAAACAGTACAAGTTAACAGTGATGCTTTTTAAAAGTTATGCTTGTTTTAAGCACTTTTTCAAGTTATAAAAGGCTGTACATCCAAAGAAGATCCAATGCTTCTTCATGGTCACCTGGCATGGTGTATAGACTATGGGTCTCACCATGGTGGACAGTGCAGAGTCTACCCACATTCAGTCCTGCACAGCTCCTCACTCTGTGGAGGCAGGGACAGAGAGGCACTCTGGACCACATTGGTATCTGTAATTTCTTTTCACAGACTCTCCCCATAGTTTTCTTTGAGAAATTCAGTCAGTTCAACCTTCACACATCAGTGCTTCATTTGTGTCTTTATTAAAGGCAGGAACTTAGATGTGAAAGCTGAAAACCACAACAATATTCAGGCTGGCAAGATACATCCACTGGTGCAATAGTGGCACAGATGTCCTGGGGCTAACCAGTGCTTTCTAATTGGATTTAAGGCCTGCGCCACCTGGGACCAGACAGGTCATAGACCCTTTGGGAGAACTTATTAAGATTACTCTGCTAAAGAGACATAGTAGTAAACCAGTTCCTAGTAATTTACAGTTATACCCACAGATCAGTGCATGTCTCAACTCACATCAGAGAAGCTTTTTTTTTTCTTCAGTAAATAGTGAGTAAACGGAGACCTGCAACTCATCAAGAATAAGATACTGTGGAGTAATCAGTCCTAAATGAAAAGTCTTTATCACATCTTACCCCAGGACTCAGGGATCTTCATGGGAAATTGGGGAAAAAAGATTGTACGCATCAGAGGTGGTAACTGACTGAAAGGAAACAGTGTTTTTCAGACACAACAGGGCGGTTGCATGTACAAACCCACAGCAGTTTGTGAGAACATGCACAATATCTGGGAAAGCTCAAGCAATACAGAAACTCAGCATAAAGAAAGGAGGTGGGCACGAAGCCCCACCCCTAGCTGAGGACCTATTTGTAAGTGGGAACTCCCAGGAGAGAGTGAGTTAGCTGTTTCAATGTGTGGCTCCTGGTAGGGTGACCACTCTCTACATACTCAGAAGTACAGAAGCAGCACTTAATTGGATTTGATAGGTTATTTTTAAAAAGGGGAGGGCACAATACTGGGTTGGCTTAGGTTTGGGGGAAGTTGAGAGAAGGAGTGGGTATGATAAAATACGATATATGAAATTCTAAAAGAATTAGTAAAAAAATAAAGATAACTTATACCAAACGGTCAGGATGGGTGTGGCATGACCTTTTAAGATTCACTCCATTGAAACCACTAACAAGAGAGAGCTAACGATGTGAGCTAAACCATTTGATTGAACTAAGCTAATTAGGTAGTCTTATCCCAAATGTTCAACCTGCCAAACTCCCTCTGCGCCTCTCATACACTAGAATTCCCTCCATTGCTCTTCATTTGCAGCTAGCTGGTCAAGGAAACTTGGGTTTTTTTTCTGAGGAAGCCTGGGTCGAAGGGAGTATTAGTGTGAACAGGAGACCTAAACCTGTTCCTGGGTGTGTAGAGGAGTCTGAGTTAAAGGGCAGTCAAACCCCCAGTGAAGAGGAAGGGGTCAGAACTGCAGGCAGGGCTGGCTTGGCTGTGGATAAGATGTGAAAAGGGAATAAAGGTACCATCTGTTCTGAAGTCAGTCATCCTAAGGGAGTAGGGTCAGCAACAGATGGAGAATTGGGAGACCTTTGAAGCCCCCGAACTTGGTCCACATCACTCCCCTTCCTTAGTCCCTTTGTCTAGAGAGCAGAGATAATAATTCCTGTCCTACATTGCTCATGGGATTAGAGGGAGCATTCAATAAAAAATACACTAGAATGCTGTAAAAAGCCACAAATAATTCTGTAGCTAGATGTTAACTATCATGTTCAGTCATTGAGCTGAGAGACAATTTGTAGATCAAAAGGCAACTTTCCTGGGGGCCGTGTGCACACTCTAATACCTCGCTCTTCTCAGGGCTCGGAGTGTCACTATTAAGGTTTGATTACTTTCCACTGTCAAAAGCTACTCGGCAACTTATGTTACTGTTTGGGGGAAACTGTGCTTTCAGCTGCTATGAACATGAACTTTGAAGTGATGTGGATATAGATTTCATTCTCTACGCTGCATTTGACATCGGTATGACCATGATGAAAGGCTTTAATTACAAGAGAAAGAGTTATTAAGAGAAAGGCACTTTCCAGACTCCAAATTATACTGTCTGTCACTGTCTACTGTAAAGTCAGAAGGCAGCAGACAGCTTTGTGCCTGCTCTCCCACAGCCGAGAGTGTAGTGCGAATGGTGCGCACTTCCTTCCCAGCCTCAGTGTCAGCTTCCTGAGGACAGGAGCACACTCTCAAATTTGAATGCAGAGGGGGAAATCTTCTCATTACTTACATGAGTTGCAGTCTCATTTAGGGTTCAAGCTTCTTTCTTGTCTACCAGAGAAGATTTCTTCATCAACATGTTCATCTGCTATGGGAAAATGCCATGTACTTCATATTTGATGTGCATGAACATGTGTGCACATGTGTACACACACACACACACACTCACATACATCAATTATTTTCTCTTCCCCTGCTTTCTTTTATTGATGTTTTAGGCTATCATGCAAACTAATGGGTTTCAGTGTAGAACGGTCAGACACAGTTCTCACTCACTCCCCTCCCTGGACTTTTCCCCATTCCTTTCTCCCTCTGATGGGTTCTCTTTTGTCCCCCAGTTAACTCTCTTCTGTTTTCAGGTGACATGTAATATGTTACACTATTGCCCACCTTCCTTCCTTTCATGATCCCCTTTCTAGTTTCATAACATGAACACCACACGCACACACACACATACACCATACCAAAAAAAATGTAATATGTGTCTTTCTAAATCTGGGTTATTTCATTTGATAAACTGAAAGATAAATACTGTATGTTTTCTCTCATTTCTGGACATTAACTCTGAATCTTCTGATGTGTGTGATCCATTTGCAATACCCATAGAGGTCAGAAATTTAGTAAGGGGTCTTTGTGGGGAGAGGCTATCAAGGGAGGAGAGATAGAACACAGTATAAAAGGCTAAACAGAATAATAGAACATTTTTTCCACTCTTATTCTATACAATGCTTGAAGTATTATCTAGAGCAATAAAGCAAGAAGAGGAAATAAAAGGAATAAAAAGGATATAGAAAGGATGGGAATAATTCAAAGTATCCTTGTTTGTCAATATTATGATTTTATATATGGGACTCTAAATACCCAACCAGAACCCCTAATACCATATAAATACCTTTAACAAAATACAAAACTAATATACAAAAGTCATTAGTCTTGTTATGTACAAATAAGAACCATGCTGAGAAGGAAATCATGAAAATAACCCCATTCACAATGTCAAAACAAACAAATAACAATAACAACAAAATAACCAACATACTAAACCAATAAACAAAATATCCTGGGATAAACCTAACCAAAGAAATAAACAAATCTCTAAGGTAAAAACTGAAACACTGAATAAAGCAATTAAAGAAGACACTAGAGATGGAGAGCCCTCTCATGTTCAATTAATCAATATTTTGGAAATGCTTTTACTACCTAAAACAACCTACAAATTCAATATAATCCTATTCAAAGTTCCAATGCCATCTCCACAAAATTAGAAAAAGAATCTTAATATGTATATGAAAGAACAAAAGACCATGAATAACCAAAGAAATTTACAGCAAAAATAATAATATGGGCTAGGCATTGCCTCATCCAACTTGGTTACTATCTAGAGATAGAGTAAGAAAACCAGCGTGGTACTGGCAGAGAGATAAAGATGGAGATCAGTGGAATAGGACAAAAGATTCAGATATAAACTGATGCAGCTATATCTAGTTGAGTTTGACAGAGATGCTAATAGTATACCCTGGAGAAAATAGCCTCTTCAAGAAATGGTGCTGGGAAATCTGAATGTCCACTTGTTAAAAAAAAATTAAAGAACCTAGGCCATATTTTGTCTTGCACGAAACATCTTCAAATGTATCTAAAATCTTCGCACAAGACCCGAATAGCAAAACTACTAGTGGAAAAGTTGGGAAAACACTTCAAAGTACAGAGAAAGACTGTAGCTTTCTGAGCAATACTCTAGGTGTACAGGAGATAGAGTCAGTCATTGCCCAACAGGACCTCCTAAAAGTAAAAGCTTTTACAGCAAAGGAAACAATAGAGTAAAGAAACAGCCTGGGGGATAGAAAAATATTTTCTAGCTATGAAGCTATAGATAACTAATATCAAGAATATGTAATGAACTCAACTACAAAGCAGGAAACAAACACCCCCCTCAACAGAGGAGCCAAAGAAACAGGTGCTAAAAGATGAGGCACAGTGACCAAAGAACATAGAAAAAAATGTCTGACTTCACTAGCCATTGGAGAAAGACCAATAAATGCTGTATTGGGAATCTTTCTCACCCTAGTCAGAATGACACTGCCTAGGAAACCAAGTAACAGCAAACACCGGTAAGGGTGTAGACAGCAATGACTATTTACACTGCTGGTGTGAATACAGACTCATCCAGCCACTGTGGAAATCAATATGGCACCTCATAGAAAAACGAAAGTGAGATCCAGAACAGGACCTTGCTATCCCACTCCTGGGTATTTACCTGAAGGATGTTGGGGTACTTTGAATAAAAATGGCTCCCATAGGCTCACAGGGAGTGGAGCTATTGGGTAATGTGCCCTTTTTGGAAGAAGTGTGTCACTAGGGATGGGCTTTGAGGTTTCAAATGCTCAAGCCAGGCCCAGGGTCACTCTCTCTCTTCCTGTTGCCTGCCAACCCAGATGGAGAACTCTCAGCTACCTCTCCCACAC
The DNA here is from genome assembly GCA_004026605.1 of Ondatra zibethicus. Classification (NCBI taxonomy): domain Eukaryota; kingdom Metazoa; phylum Chordata; class Mammalia; order Rodentia; family Cricetidae; genus Ondatra; species Ondatra zibethicus. The sequence goes on from PVIU01014416.1 coordinate 15,401, forward strand.
TGTGCGCTATTATGCTTCCTGCCATGATGTCAATGAACTAAACCTCTGAACTGTTTAACTGTTTTCCTTTATAAGAGTCATCAATGCCATGGTGTCTCTTCACAGCAATAGAAACCCTCATTAAGACAGATGCTAATTCAACCTACCACAGATGTACACACATCAGCAATCGCTGGATCCCTGCACAATAGCTCAGTTATAGAATCGACACATCCAACAACAGAGGCATGAATGAAGAAAATGTGACATAGATAAGCAATGTTATTGCAATGTTTGTTAACCGTAAAGAAGAATGAAGTTATGCTCTTGGAGGAATCTGGATGAGCAACTGTAAATAACAGTGTTAAATGAAATACAAGTACCACATGCCATCTCACATTTGTGGTTCCCAGACTTTATACAGATGCATTAAATCATGTATATGTACATTCATGGCATGAAAGTAGAAAACAAAGTGTCTCTAGGGAGAAGAGGACTAATGGAGGAGGAGGGGGATAAGGGAGGACATGAGGTTTGAGAGGGAATATGCTCAAAGTACATTATCTGAAAATGTGCTTATGATTTTAATGCTCTTGTATGCTTTAAAATTTGCCACATCTTCACATCCCTTTACCATACCTTTGTTAACTGGGAAGGTGTGATTATATCTATATCACTTCTTGTATCTACTTAAGAGTAGTTTTTGTATGAACTATATGAAAAGTTTTCCCTCTCTTCATACTCCTTGGAAAATGCTTCTGGAGAGGAAAAAAAAATATCTGAGAGAAGCGTAGAGAGCTGCTGTTGGCAGGGATAACGAAAGCAAAGGACATTAGGCTGTTTACATTCTTGACATCCCAGGCCTGATCATCATCCATCACTACACAGAAGTTCCCGCCAGCTTTTGCATCATGAGCTGTGCTCCCTTGCTGCAGGCCCATGGGAGCACACGTTGGCCCAGTGTCCCTGAGGCGATGCTGACGCACAGCCTTGCATGGGGAAGCAGTAGACGCAGGGCCTCGTGATGTCACCAAGGAATCTCAGCGCTTGGACAGCTGGCAGCGTCTGCGTCTACATTTGCCAGCTACGCACTGGAAGTCTAAAAGGGAATTCTGCTGCCAGAAAGCACGTCTAGAGCGGGTCAAATTCAGCACAGGACAACACAGGGATCCGACTGTCACACCCCCATAATTGTTGTGTACACTAAAGAAAGTGAAGTGTTGAAAGGCTGTCACAGAATCTCTCACAGTAGATGGACTGACAATCATTCCCCAATAAGGGACATCACACAGCTAGCTCTTCTTTCCAACCAACATCCCACTTTTCTTCCAACCCTGACTTCCCAAAACCCGGATGTTCACCCAGTGAAAACTCTAGGGGGAGCTATTTTGTTTGCAATGTGGCCTGTGATCTGTCTTTTCAAGTAAGCAAGATGTTATTAAAATTCCAAGTTTTCTCTTTGAGAAAAATTTGCTTTTGAAATTCTTGTGGGGACAGCTCCAGCCATTGTGTTGGAAGCCACATACTGTTCACTGGTGCAAAACCTAGGAAGTGATGCCCATGGTGTCAGTCGTATCAATCAAGTATGAGAGGATATTAGGGGTAAGAAAAGAAACTCAGGCCTGAAAGCTAAGCAAACCTGCACTTGGATTCTGGCTCAGCTAGAAGCTGTGTGATCGCAAGATCTCTCCCTGTCTGTTTCCTACACAAAATGAGGCAAAACAACCCTTCTGCCCCATGCTCCTACCACACCATAATGTGCTGCGAAGTGTGTGGATCCAGAGGATTGTACTCTGATCCCTGTGAAACCGAGTCAAAGTCCATTCTTCTTCCCTTGTGTTTTCCTGTCAGTTATTTTGAATACAGTGATGAAAAGCTAAGCAGTGGGCTGGGGGAGGCACTGGGCAATGGGCTTCATAACATGGTAATAGAAGCCTGTGTTCTCCATAGCTCTTATTTGGATTTAATTTAACACCTGCAAACTGATGACTTGTACGTGCTCAAAAGCTATTTCCACTCCCCACTCTTTCTTAAGACTGTGAGATAAGATACCCAATTACATTTCTGTGTGGATTTTGCCCCGGTAATTACCTTCTTGCTTTCTACATGGATGATTAGGTTCACCAAAGAGGGTACATACTCCACAGTGGTACTGGGAACCCCCTCCCCGGTTCCTATCACAGATGAGACGGCTGCAGGATAGAGCTTCCACAGAGCAGTGCTTGATGCTGCTGGGAAAGGTATTTGTGTCTGAGCACACGTCAAGGAGAAAATAACGACAAGATGGCATTTGCTTCTGTGGCGAGGTCTGGGCAGTGGTTTGTGAAGGTTCCTGAACAAAAGTGTCTATTTCCCGGCCCATCAAGGATCTGCATCTGGGGCAGGCTGGGAAGTGTTCTGCCTTATGCAGACAGAGTCTTCTGCTCAGGTCAAGGCTCCCTCAGAACGCTACAAGGTACAGAAAGCCTGTTTCTAAGCATCCAGCGAAGATTGCTCTGGAGTCTGTTTTATAAATCACAAGTGGGGCTGACGGCCAGGCCAGGAGAAGTGTTGCTAGTTAGCTCATACATGGAAGCAAGGTGTGTGTGGGGGAAGCAGGGACCCACAAGAACAGGGAAATAATTTACTTGGTCCTCATCTTTGGCTGTTTGGATTGAACAATCGTAACGAGGAGCTATATCCTCTCAGGATATTACCTCAGAGTTTTTCTAAAGCCTTTCTAAGAGCTCTCGCCCTTAATTTTTCTCTGTAGTCACATTTATACAAGCGGATTGTATTTGATATTATCCTGGCAATTCTTTGTTTAACAAAGGACTCTTGGTTTTTCCATGACGGTAACATTTAAGTTACTTCAAGCTCAGCATTAGAACACTTGTCGTATTTGGATGTATCCTTAGAATAAAGCTGGAACAAAACTTGGGGGAGATTACTTCAGTTCCCTTTTCATTTAGGTGACCAGGTGATCACATACGACATAGATTGCCCAGGGTTACACAGTGACTAGATTCTGGGCTGTCTGGAGAACTTCTGTTTTGCATTTCTTTTTTTAAAATAAGTAATATTTTTATTAATTCTTTGGGAGTTTAATGCCTTCATACAGTGTATTTTTATCACACTTACTCATCTCTCCTCCCCTAATTCCTCTCAGACCCACTCTCTAACCACCTCCCAGATTCATATCTCTTTAAAAAATACCCCACAAAGCCCAGTTCGTGCTGGTCATATATTCATATGGGTATGGGGCCATCTGCTGAAGGGCGGGCAACCTACTAGAGGCCACACCCTTAAGAAACTGACTTTCCTTCTCCCGGAAGCCATCAACCATCAGTACCTCCTCATCCAGAGGGGTTTATGAGTCCACCCCAAGTCAATGTCAGGACCCTGGTTTGATCTCATGAATGACTTATGTGAGCATTCAGCAGCTCTGTGTGTTTGTGAGGGCAGTGGTCCTGTTTTCCTTCAGCCCTCTCTGATCTCTGGCTCTTACAATCTTCCTATCCCCTTTCCATGACAGTCCCGAGCCTTCAGGGGAAAGATGTGTATGGCTGTACCATTTGTGAACATACAGACACTTACTCCCTACTCTCAGAGCAGGGAGAGTTTCTGTGTTAACCATCGTCTACTACACAATGAAACCTCTCTGATGAAGTCTGAGAGTTGCACTGATCTACAGGTATAGAATGTATCTACAGGGCAATTTGTTACTACATCCATTTAGTGAAATAATAGTAATAGATTCACTCATGGGGCCTCTGAACCCCCCCCCCAATCATGAGTTCTTGGTTAGGCTTTCAGTATTGGGCATATGTTTCCTCCTGTGAACCAGGCCTTAAATCCAATCAGAAGTGGTTGTTACCCCATAACATCCACGCCTCTGTTGTATCCATGAGCTGGGAAGGGAGGGGAGAGGAGAGTGTCAGGGGAGGGATAACTAACACTAAAGATACTCGAAAAAGCCCCATGGAAACCTAGTAGTGTATAAGCTTAATATGAATCTAATAGGAGCTACCCAACACAGAGGAAGATACTCCTTCAAAAAGCCATAGATTACCAAAGAAAAAGCCCAGTGCCAGTTGTACAATGCTTCCTGTTAAGTTGTTGATCAGGGGTATCTTGCAGATCCCATAGATAAAGCAGGTTTTTGACATTGCTCTTGCTTGTTGTGGTGGTTTGAATGAAAATGGCCCCCATAGGCTCATAGACAATGATTCTATCAGGAGGTGTGGCCTTCTTGGAGTAGCTATGGTCTTGTCAGAGGAAGTGTGTCGCTGGTGGGGGTAAAGGGGAGCTTTGAGGTTTCAGAAGCTCAAGCTAGGATCAGTAGCTTAATCTCTCTTCCTGTTGCCTGCACGCAGATGTAGAATTCTCAGTTAACCTCTCCAGTACCATGTCTGCCTGCATGCCATCTTGCTTCTTGCTATGACAATAATAGACTAAACTTCTGAACTATAAACCAGCCCCAATTAAATGTTTTTCTTTATAAGAGTTGCCAAGGTCATAGTGTCTCTTTAGCAATAGAAATTCTACCTAAGACAGTTGCCCACTGGAACCTGAAAGTAAGACCCTATTTCTGAAGACACCACATGCTTTGGTCACATAACATGGAGATAGCAAGTTGGTACTGACCAGGAAGCTTCTTCCCTGCTGGCCAGTTTTCACAACACTGGAAGTCTCTATGCAGGTTTCTGGGAGAATAAAGACATCAAGAGTCATACCCAGGTGTGAACCCTGTGAGCTACCATAAGGACCTGGTGTGGAAGGTTTATATTTCTATCCTGATGGTTGATCGACTCTGCCATGCTATCCTCAGGGGCTACTGGGTAATGAGTATATATCACCAGTTAGATTCATTTGCAGAACAGCATGTGAAATGTTATGGAAGAGGGATGATAAAAATTATGTCACTTGCATTTTATTGTCAAAAAGAATATGGCAACCAGTGGCTGAGTGACTTACTAGAGACAACATTGTTGTTAACAAATGGAGCCAAGATTTTAACTCACTATGTCCAGATAGCTGGTATTTGTTTAAAATGAAGGTAGTATTGGCCCAGAGTTTCAACTACCCAGTCTGCATGTATGCTATTCTGCATTGTGCACTGGGTTGAAATGAGCCTGGCATTTGGAAATTTGGATGTTTTAATGTTTGCCCAGCCTAAATGGAGGGACTTTTCCAAAATTGTTTCTATTCTTAAACACATGGAAGAAAAATAAAAATTAAAAAAAACCACAAGGATGCTGAAGGGGATTGGAATACGTGTGCTTTGTCGTGGAAGCTGCAGCATTCCTGGGAGATTGTTGTACCCTCTGCTTTCTTGGAGACTTTCCCTTTACAGCCTAGGAGAGGTGGCTCATGGTCTCTCTTATTGGACTAGAGGAAGGCCCAAGATGGTTCTTCATGCTTCTTGGAATTAGTAATCATGATTTAACTGGTTGCTTTTGGAGAGATAGATTATAAAGCCACATATGCTTATGAAATGAAGTCAGCAACCCAGGGTGCCACGAGCAGTGATTGTAATCAGAAAAGCAACTCTTTGAGAGAAACAGGATGAATGAAAGAATGAATGAATGGTCCAGTGCAATTCAACGAGGTCCAGGGAAATTTGCATATGTTTTCTCTTCACCTGGTTATATTATTGGTCCTGATGATAACACGTCAGAGTAGAAGGCAGAGTGGAGACAGGGAGGGAAAATGGGCCCTGGTGATGTTATGTAGATGTCCAATCTATTGACTTCTTAAGCCAATTTCTACCTTGAGCATTTCTGATATAAGGGCTAATAGATCAGCTTCTCTCTCTCTCCATGTCTTCGCACCATGCCCCCATTTCTCTCTAACTTGTCAATTCAAGGTAAGTATTTGTCCCCGTGAAAGACACGCAAACTTTACACTGACAATAGATTGCCTTGCCTAAGTCACCCAGCCTATCTTCAGGACAGAAGAGAAGAATTGCTGGGTCAGCAGCTGCCTTTTAAGAGTGGCTGCTTTGTTTATTTTGCTATTTGTTGTTTTAGTGAGGAGCATGTCAGAAACTCTCCAGTTGAATTCTTCGTGGTGCCTTGATTCTGAAAAATCTTCCGTGCTCTTTCTCTTCTACTCTCTGAGTGGCCCTTGGATCCTGTGCTCAGCAAAGAATGAGACCTGGCACATGTCTACAGGAAATAAGAGTTCAGCAAGCAGAAACAGTCAAAATGATTAAAGCAGGGGTGGGGGATGAAGTGAAATATCACATTTGATGGTGATATTTTTCCCCAAAAGTTTCTACAAATTGAGAAAGGCACAATTAAGAAGAGCTTGCTTAGGAAGCTGTGTGCTCCCAATTAAAATTAAAATTAATTAAAAGCTGTGCCCACATAGACAGCATCTCTCTTTTGAAATAGAATCCTGGCACTGGAACTCCCTGGCTTAGAAACTAGCTTGACTCAAGATCTTTTGTTTTCTGTGAACTAGTCTGGCTGGCTCTATAGATTTGGAGGTGTGGGCAGTCATCTTGAATCATGTCCCTTGTGGAGCAATGAAGGTTCTTTTTTTTTTATCACTTTCCTTCATATTGTGGAACGGACATGTCCACAAGAAAATCAGAATATAGAAGTTAAGGAATGGTTAGACAAGCAAGTAATAGAAAGCATCTAACCTAAAGTTTTCTCCAACATTGTATACTAGTTCGTTTAGCACTACCGTAACAAATTTCCCAAGACAGGATAGTTTTATAAACAAAAGATTACTTAATTCAAAAGTTTGCACATTCCAGGGCCTGGTATTGCCACAAGCTCAGCTCTAGTGAGGAACCTTTTAGCTATATAACATCATGTTCACCTCAGAGAAGTGAATTTCTCATTGGTAAAGTTGGAATCCAGAGACAAAAGCTGAGGTGCAATCCTCTCTTCAACTGGCGCACATCTAATTGAATTGAGAGCCTCTGTCAAGTTCCCACAACATGCCGCTGTGAGAACCAAGCTCCTGATAGATAATGTTTGGAAGTCAAATGTGTCCAAACTGTATCAAACAGACTCTGTATAGAATTCTTCAATGATATATTTTTAAGTAGTTTTTGTTGTTGTTTAAATAAGAATTTTGTTTGATTTGTAGAAAATACACCCTTCATACTGGAGATTTTATACATAGCACTGAAAATTTTTGAATCTTGGAAACTATTTATGGTTTACAATACCAAGAAAGTAAATATTGAATATTATAAAATGATAAAACTTCATTTTCTGTTTTGTGTCATATGACCTTAGTGTGAAGTCCCTGCAGAATGCATTTAGTATAAATTCAGAGGTCTAAAACCAACACAATTTCAGAGGTAGTTTTGTAAATCCATATATGCCTTAAACTGTGTGACTGTGTCATTCCATAGGATGTTCTCAGTGGTCTGGCTACAGAAAAAGGATGCATTGTTTGGGGGCAGCTAACTGCCCAACTTCCCAGAACAGTACTGGAGTTACTTTGTCCCATGAAAAGAAGTTTCCCTTTGAAAAAAAAAACTGCATATTGTGTTGTTTCAAAGACTGTGCTCTATGGTATAAAGATATCCCTTCCATACATTCTCTTGCTCTGTCTCGTTCTCCCTCTCCACTTTTCTATGCTAGAAATCAACTGAAGGACTTCAAGTAATCTAAAAAATGCTCTTTCACTGAGCTTTTAAATCCCAACACTCACCATACTTTATTTCTTTTGAGAAAATTTGACACTGATATGATTTATTAATTTAAAAATCTTGCTGACTTGGGAGATGGCTCAGTGAATGTCATACCTGCTGGATGAACATGAGGACAGGAGTTTGGACCCCAGAACACACGTAGAGCTGATGAAATGGCAGGCACCTGTAACCTCAGACTCTAGTGAACTATCAAAGACAGGGGCAGGAGAATCAGTAGACGAATACAGGCCAGTAACAGAGAACTGAGACACAGTGGAAGACAGTAAGAGACCCTGTCTCAAACAAGGAGGGAGACAACAACCAGTATCTAAGGCTTCCCTCTGACCCTCACATGTTCACATGTGTTCTGTGGTAAATTGCACACCAACATTCACAAATACACAAATATGTACTTACACCCCTTACCTACACACACACACACACACACACACACACATACACACACACCATCACATCCATACCCACACACCTCGATGCCACCATCTCTCTCTCTCTCTGTCACACACACACACACGTCCATGACCCTGATCTCTCTCTCTTTCTCTTTCTCTCTCTCTCTCTCTCTCTCTCTCTCTCTCTCTCTCACACACACACACACACACACACACATCATACACATGCATCTGTAATAAATCTTTCACACCTGGGAAGTTTGCTGCATTATAAGATAAAGATAAATGCATTCAATAAAAATAAAGCATGTGTTAGACAAATAGGCACTGCTGGGTAAATGGAGCCCTGGAAAATAATAAAATGGTTCTTTCTCCTCATGACCCAACGCTCCATCCCTCGGTTTCACGCGTCACCTTTAGGGACAGGTGAACACTCCGTCTCCCACACCCACAGCTTCCTTCGTAGTGAACTCTGCTAGCGTTTATTGCAGCATTCTGTTCACATGATGCACAGCATTTGAGTTAAAAGAAGCATGAGCAGCTTCAATTACATCTCAAGTTTTTAGGGAGCTTTGCTCTTAAATGCTGGGAGTGTAAACTGTCTTGTAGCAAATTCCATGAACCCACAGACATTACTGTAAATAAAGTGAGCTCTCAAGTCAATGACTTGAACCTGCACTGGGAGATCAACTTTCACAGCAGATTGTCAGTTTTATCTCATAAATTCAGATGAGTGGTTAGCATTTTCTGTTTGGTCTTTGAAGCTGGAGTGTTCTCTTTGCCCCATCGTGTCCATCAGAAAGAAGACTCTCCTTCTCATCTGGGCTTGCACATTTCTCTTTAGGCAATCAACACCTCGCCCCGTCTCTGGGTGTCATTTCTTTGTTGTTATTCACATACATCAACTTCTGGGTGTTTTTCCTAAAACTCTAAGGGCTCACAGGTTAAACTGGAGCAGTTATTGATGATATTAAAGAACACCTTGTGACACCACTCTGCAGGCCTTCTCCCATAGTCACACTGATGAATATCTTGAATATCACCATAGAAATTTTGTCCGATGGATGGAGATAGAGACAGAGAACCTCAGCCACATCAGAGCAATGGACTGAGCTCCCAAGGTCCAGTTGAAGGGCAGAAGGAGGGAGAAGATGAGCAAGGAAGTCAGGACCGTGAGGGTTGGTCCACCCACTGAGACAGTGTGCCTGATCTAATGGGAGCGCACCAAATCCAGCTGGACCAGGACTGAACGAGCATATGATCGAACCGGACTCTCTAAATGTGGCTGCCAATGGGGACTGACTGAGAAGCCATTGATAATAGCACTGAGACCTGTCTCTTCTGCATGTATTGGCTTTTTGGGACCCTAGTTTACTTGGATGCACATCTTCCTAGGCCAGGATGGAGGGGGGAGGGCCTTGGACTTCCCACAGGGCAGGGTACCCTGCCCTCTCTTAAGGATGGAGGGGGAGGGCGGAGGATTAGTCGGGGAGCGGGAGGGCAATGGGAGAAGGGGAGGAAGGGTCAATTTTTGAATGGAAAAACAAAAAATAAAAAAGTGTGTGTGTGTGTGTGTGTGTGTGTGTGAGAGAGAGAGAGAGAGAGAGAGAGAGAGAAAGAGAGAGAGAGTAAGAAAAAGAGAAACAGACAGAATTAGAGACAGAAAGATACAGAAAATTTAGTTTAGAAACATTTAAGTTGGTGAAATCTTAATCTAGGTGAAAAACAAAAACTAAATTCTTCAAAACCTTTTCTCATATACATTATCAAGAGGCATTTGAATCTAAATGCAATGTGTTTGTCAAAGAATCCTCACTACTGCCCTATATTTTGTAAACTAAAAATCAAAACTTTGAAACTACCCAATTTTCCAAATATGTGGAAAATTGAGAGAAACCATGGGTGCAGTGCAATGGTTCTTGACCTTCCAAATTCTGCGACCCTTCAATATCGTTTATATTGTGGTGACCCCCAACCGTAAAATTATTTTTGTTGCTACTTTGTAACTGCAGTTTTGTTACTGTTATGAACTGTAATGTCAATATCTGTGTTTTCCAATGGTCTTAGGCGACCCCTGTGAAAGGGTCATTTGCCTCCGCCACCCAGAAGTTGAGAACTCCTGGTATGGCATAATATTTTTTTTCTCAAAAGAAAGCATTACAATTAATCTTGGGGTTGCTTACAAATTTAGAAGGTTAGTCCATGACCATCAGGATGGAAAACAGACAAGTAAGACGCTGAAGTAGTAGCCGAGAGCTTTACACCCTGTCCGTAAGCATTCAAGCATATGTGCCTGTGAGGACTGTTCTCATCCAAACCACCACAGGCCTTAAGAGGTCTACAAATGAGAAAGCAGAAATTGACATTTTATACTGGATCGATTAAAAAGAAAACTCTTGGAGTGAGCAGAACGTCCCTCAGGAATACTTCTCTTTACCTCTTGCCAATGACCTGTGTGTCTATGATGAAAATGTGCAATGTCCCCAGCCACTCGCACTCCGTCACCCCAGTGCTCTTGCTCACACTACGAAGTGCTCCGTGACAGCGATGAGAGCGGCTCAGTCCACCCGGCCACAGCTCTGTCTAGTGAGGTCTTCCTCATGGTCCCTTTCACTTGAACTCATCTACAGAAAAAAAGAAAATATGCTCAGATGTTCAACAAGACAGAGTATCCCAACAAGCACATCCACAGTTCTTCCTCATTGCTTTGTCCACCCTTCTTTTTCTCCATCTTTCCCTTCTCCTTTAACTCTCTCTCACATAGAGATTTATAAAATTTGACCTGCTATCATGTATCTCAGAATTATTTTCTATCAGCATTTATCATTATGGTTAATACACACACACAAGTAGACGTAAGTATAGCACAATGTTCAAATTAATTACACAAAATATACAAAAAGGGGAAACATTTTGGTTCCAAAGCAGTTGTGACCAATAGGTTGAGAACCACTCTTTTTTTTTTTCCAGACAGGGCTTCTCTGTAGCTTTAGAGCCTGTCCTGGAACCCTGGAACTAGCTCTTATAGACCAGGCTGGTCTCGAACTCACAGAGATCCGCCTGCCTCTGCCTCCCGAGTGCTGGGATTAAAGGCGTGCGCCACCACCGCCCAGCGGAGAACCACTCTTATAGTGTAATCTTCTATAGTATTTAAGAAGGATGAAATTAACTTACCCATTCAGGAAATAGGATCAAAAGTAACCAAGCCAATTGCACTAGTGCTGTTCTAGTAGACGCATGTTTCCAGTGCCCCAGTGGCATTCACGTCCCGGTCACATCCATATGAATCCATGCAGACTCTAACAAGCAGTTACCAACCTGCAGGACTTGAGGGTAATTGGTGGAAGGAATTTATAGCTACCTGGGTATACACCTGCATTTAAAAAATATGAGAATTTTTGTATAAAGGTTTTTAAGGTGTACAGAGACAAAATAATACATGATAAAGTTCACTAATTTTTCAATTCTCATTTTCATAGAACCCCTCAAGGAGAAATTAAGAGACTTTCACAATGAGTACAGCTCTCTAGAATGAGAGATGGGTGGGGATCTGTGGTGTGACTTACATGAGGCATCTTATATGGTGTTTCCTCACCCTATATTTCCCTCAGAAAGAAAGCCATGCAAATCGTTAATACCCATGTCTACATCTTCTATGAAAAGCTTCTTCTTCTTCTCTTTCTTCATTTTTTTTGTTTTATGTTTTGTTCCTTTATTTTGTTTGGTTTGGGGGTTTTATTTTAAATTTGGTTTTGTTTTGGGGGGAGGTTGCAAGGGCAGAGGGCATATTCTAGAAGATAGGGAGATGAGTAGGATTGGAATGCATGATGTGAAATCCACAAAGAATCAATAAGAGTAAAAGAATAAATAAAACATAAGTATAAAACATGCCCCCCTCACAGAGAACTCGGAACTTACAATTTTAGAAGTTTAGATTTTGCTTTTCTTCAACACCCACACACTGTAGCGAGCAAAAATTCAAATCAACCGATGGGTAGTCCAATCCAATCAATTACCGAATTAAGAAGTGGATGGAGGACAGAGCTATTGATGCTGTCTATCTAGTAGTCTCACTACCTAGACCCAGGAGAAGCCTACATGGCTCAGCTGGTACAACAAGGGTGCTCACTGTGGTGTTTCCATGAGTCAAGTTCACAAGACCATTTCTTCAAGTAGACTGGTAATTGTGTTCTGTTCGTTCTACTGTTCTGTATCTTTTTATTATTGCTATTGTTTGCAGTGCTGAGGATCAAACCCAGAACCTCTTCATCCTAGGCAACTGCTCCAACGCAGAACTACCTCCCCCCACACTGTTTCTATTTTCATTTTCTTTTGGTGACAGGGTCAATCTATGTATCTCAGATTGGCTTCAAGCTTGCAATACCCCAGCCTGAGCCTTCAGAGTGCTGGAATCATAGGTATGCACCGGATGAATAGCTGTTCTGCTTTTTTCCTTGGCCTCCTTCTTCCCTTTCTCTCTGTCCACTTACAGATGATCTGGAGAAGACACGGGCATGTGGCCATCCCTAGCCGTGCTGGTGAATGGCTCACCCACTGTATTCTCTTCGCATGGCATACAGTTATACTTACTATCCAGCTGGGAGGGATGTGACCTGGAGTGAAAGGGACTAAATAATGCAAGACAGAAAGGAGAGTGTTAGAGAGCAATTGATTCCGAGGTAAATTGTGATGCCATTTTCTCTACTGTCACCACTATCATTGTCCCTGGGGTTATCTTCTCTGATGGCTAATCTTGGTGGTCAACCTGACACACCTGGGGAAAGGGAACATCAACCAAAGAATTCCATCCATAGGACTGACCTGTAGGCACATCTGTAGGGAATTTTCTTGCTTGTTACTTTAGGGGAGTGCCTAGCTAGTGTGGGGGTCCTGGGCTGTATTTATAAGATTCAGGAGCAGAAGCTGAACAGGTTGTGACCTGGCAATTGAAACCAAATACATGCTTTTCTCCCCAAGATGCTTTTGGGCATGCACAGTATTTATCAGAGCAACAGGAAGCAAGCCAGGATTCCCGCGAAACTACCAGTTACTTGGCATTTCTATGGTTAATCTTGGTTGTCTACTTCATGAGATTTAGAATCACCATGGAAACAAATCTCTGGGTCTCTCTGAAGAGATTATCTGATTATTAGACTAGTTGGTATGGGAAGACGCACCCTAGATGAAGGAAGAACAGTTCCACAGGACGGGTCTGGGGCTGAGTAAGAAGGAAACAGTGAGCTGAGTATCATATCATAATCGTCACTTTTGTGTTTCCTAATGGTGAATATATGTGACCACCACTTCCTGCCGCCATACATTGCCTGCCATGGAGGACTGTATCCTCTGAAACTATAAGACAAAAGTCCTTCATCTTTGAAGTTTCTTCTTATGGGTTGCTTCTTTTTTTCAGAACAACAAAGTAAGTAATACAGACCTTGACTAGGAGCCAGGAACCAGGAGCCAGGCCCTGAGGTGGGTTTAATATTTTATTTACAACGTACTGGGGTGGTGCTATTATTTCCATTTGCATATATGAAGATTTAAGTCCATAAGGCTTAAGAAATTTATTCAAGGTCACATTGGCTAAGAATTGCCTTTCTTGTTTCTGAGGAAAATGGTCTACTCTTAGGATTCACTGTCTGGGCAGGCAAACAGACTGTTATGTTATAATAAGGGGGTGGTCACAGAGTGAATTCTCCCGACAAGCCTTTCCCTCAGTTTATACAGCTTATTAGTTTACAGGGGACCCTTTGGCTTTTTTGAAAGCATGTATTGATTTCGTTGTGTGAGAAGATTTACAGACACACTTTGTCAGCCGCAGATGCCATTGAAACCGCCCCTGCTTTGGCATGGACAGGAAGGATGCTTGTGAAAGGAAGGCCGAGTAATGTCATCATTTGGCCTCATTTGTGAAATGGATGGCTGTGTTCCTGACACAGAAAAAGATGCCCAAAGCCATCTGAAAGATGAAAGGGATAAACTTGAAGCAGGATTGCTGTGAGATTACAACCTAAGCATCTAAAATGTTAGTTCAGATAAAAGGACAGCGGAGACCTGCCAGACACTTCACACTGGAACGGATCATTAGAATTTTAACAGCGTGTAAAGAAACTTTCTTTGCCCAAATCTTGGGAATTACCGCATGCTACAGGAGAGAAAGTTTTCATACCTCTCGGTTATGGATATGGATACTGCGTAGTGACTCTGATGTTTCCATTTTGTCAGGCCTTGCTCTCTGGATACTTGTTTGTTGTATTTTATGTAAAAATTCCTTTTTAAAGCTCCAGGCTGATTTCAGTATAAATAGTAAGATTGTCCTAACTTAAGTAGGCCATTAAAATAACATCCAGCCATTAGCTGCATCAAAAACAAAGGAGCACAGTATATCAGCACTCCATCCCAGGTATCAGCCTGTGTTGGGGATTTTGTTCCTCCCCAGTCTGAAGCAGCTGTTAGTCTGAGTAACTAGGTTATAAATACAGAAGGATCAAGTGCTATCCTTTAGTCATACCCAGAAGGAATATTTCCTGCAAACTTCTACTAATATCACCAATCAGATTAGGAAATTATAAGGATGGATTTTCCCAGGGGTGATCAGCTGCTGTGTAGTGCATGGTGAAATATAATAATTATGTTGAAATGTTGTTATTTCATACAGTGCTTTCCATAAATGTTTATGCCCTACATAACCTTGAAAGTTGCCTATTGAGGTCTATATTAACAATGCCAAAATATCTTGATGTCTATAAAAAAGTTCAAACTGTAATTTTAAAGTTAAGTAAGAATAAATATATAAAACATGTGTGTATGATGGGGATATCATACCAAAGAGTTAAGGATTTTTTAATGAGTATGAGGAGTTTGATTTTTTTTCCCCATTGCTTTGCCTCCCCTCTGGAAGCTGCCATAGCATGCCTCCCTTTGGTAGCACATCTACTGAGCCATCCTTTGGACATGGAAAACTAACAAACATAGGTGACCTCCTGTCCTTACTCTTGCCATGAACAGCATGAGTAAACACATAGGTGTGAAGTTACATGTGTAATACAGTGGAATTCCTGTTTCCAATCCTACCTGGTATGTAATAGTGAGAAAGGAAAGAAAAGAACAATGGCAGCATGTTGTGATACTAGGAATGGATTTCAAAAACATTTTTTGTGAATTGAGAATGTTTTCACCTGCTCATTTTCCATAAAGTGCATTTTCTACTCTTTCCCATCTCATCTTTGACCCTGTTGATTCTGAATTCTGGAATAGGAATCAAACTCAAGATTTCTAAGAATTCAGTTCTCTAGAGAAGAAATGAGAATAACCAAAACAAAACTCCACTTTAGTAGGACTGGAATGTTGGCTAGAGGGTTAGATGTTTGCCAAATGGTCATGAGGTCCAGAATTCATATCCCCAGAACCCATATAAAAGCCAGACAGGCTTGGAGGTTGCCTTTACTATAGCCGATGAGAAGCAGAGACAAGGGATCCCTGGTACATGGGGTTAGCTAGACTACAGAAAATTAGCCAGCTCCAGGCTCAGTGAGACTCAGTGGAGAGCATCCAGGAGGGCACCCATTGTCAATCTGTGGTCACCATATAGCTGTGTACATGCTCTTGTACACGCATGTACACATGTGGAACTCACCCATAATCATACCCACCATATACACATGCATATACCAAAAAATAATATCTTTAAGAACTTTGGAAATGAAGTGGCGATTAACAGCAATGATTTTGGTAAGAAGAGCAAGATTTTGTAGTGTTGGAAAACTTGCCACAATGTCACCCACTTGTCTAGACCAAGTGAACCTTGAAAAGCACTGTCTTTGCAATTGTGATATCTGTGAAAACTAGCAGCCAATCAGTCACTGGGAGTGAACGTGGCTTTGGAGTCTCACTAGGGCCAGTCTCTAGAGCAGGTTCGTTGTTTGGCCTGTCTGGAAGCTGCAGGAAAAGCTGGCATACTCAGGGCTTGTTTATTTTGGTCTGATATAGAGCCCATACTACACAGACAGTATCTCCAAGGCATCAGTCATTAAAAATAAAACCCAGAGGCTGGAGAGATGGTTCTGAAGTTAAAAAAAACTTATTGCTCTTGGAAAAGATCCAGGTTCTGTTCCCAGCACTCACATAACTCCAGTTCTACTGGATCTGACACCCTCTTCTGCTCTCTGCAGGCATCAAGCATGTATGTGGTACATATACATACATGCAGATAAATACTCATACAATGAGATTAAAAAATCTTTAAAAATATCTAACCAAACCAAACCAAAAATATTTTGAAGACATTTATCAGCAGTTGACAATATAGCTCTCTGAAGCACAATTATCAATTGAAATGATCAAGAAACTGACCCACAAACCATACCCAAACAGAAAACAAACCTCAAATCAAAACAAACACCCGTATCCCCAAATCTTAAAAACTGTGGAATTGGCTGCTGGTAGGGTCATTAAATGGCTCTGACTCATTCTTGGACTCTAAAAGGTTCCAGAAATTCCAATGAAAGCCTAATATGTCGCAGAACAATTTTAATTAGGTTGTAGTTCGAATCTGAAATAGCTCCATAGGCTTCTATGTTTGAACACTTGGTCCCCAGCTTGTGGTGCTTGTTTGAGAAGCCATGGAGCCTTTTGGATATGGCCTAGCTGGTAAAAGAAGATCCCTAAGAATGAGCCTTAGAAGGTTATCCTTGGCCCGTTGTTACTGTCTGGCTCTGTGCCCACTTCCTAGATCACCATGATGTGACTAGCCTCCACCATACAGTGCCACAGCCATGAACTGACCTGCTTTGTCATTCACTGAGGGTATTTGAAAGGGTGAGTCCAAAGAGATCTTTTCCAACTAGGTTGCAGGACAGAAGATCAACATACAGCACCTAAGTGCCATTTATGTTGCAAATGAAATCACTAAAGCCATTCACCGTGGAAAACATCAAGGAGAATAACATTTTTAGACAAAAATTTAACCTAAGGATTGTGGGGAGCTGGACTAGGAGGGTCAAATGGGGATGGGAGAGAGAAGAGAAAGGCAAGGGAGGGAATACAAGAAGGGACAACTAAAACTAAGGGCCATTTGAAAGGTCAGGTGGCAATCTGATGCAGTAGAAGCTTCTTAAAATATATACATATATGAAGACGATCGAAATGAAATTGCTAAATAACTGGGGAGATGAAGCCCCAGCTGGACACCTCTAATCATGAAATGAAGTGCCCTGCACTGGGAATGAGTTAAATCTAATAGAGTTGCTGGCTAAGGGGTCCTAATGGGACCCCCAAATGACTCAGTCTATTGCTGAGGCTTTTGGTTGCTCTCCGCAATCTGCCAGTAAGGCCCTATTGCAGAAGACAACACCTCCACAACTCATTGAACATAGAGAAGTTGAGCTGGACTGTACACAGAGCCTTCATTCTTACAGATTAGTGTTTCTAGTGCTAGAAGGTATTCTGTACTCTATCGTGGGAGAAAGATAAACATCAAACCAGTTACAAATCCTTCAACCAACAATGATGACCTGTCTGCAAGATGCACTGTTGCAGTAATGGTATAAAGCTTATGGGAGTAAGCAATGAACATCTGATTTGATTTAATGCCTATTCCATGAGATGGAATCCATCCCAAACAATGCTCGGGTGGCCAAGAAGCTGAGACTAGATAAGCTAGGGACCTAGGGGAAAAAGACCCCTCATAACATTGAGCTATACCCATAAATCAGTGCCTTGCTCAGCCATCATCAGGGAAGCTTCTTCCTGCCGTAGATGAAAATAAATACAGAGACCCACAGCCAGACGATATGCAGAGAGCGAGAAACTTTGGAGCACTCAGTTCAAAATGGGATGTCTCCATCAAATCCTTCCTTTCAGGGCTCAGGGAGCCTTCCTTATGGGAGAGGAGGCAGAAAGACTGTAAGAGCCAGCGGAGAAAGAGAAGCAAGAAACACCATGGAAATAAGGGCTTCTAAACAGCACTACTGGAGCACATATGAACTCACAGAGTCTGAGGCAGCATGCACAGGACCTGCATGGATCTGTGCTAGAGGGGGTCCCAGTGCTCAGAGAAGACGTGGACACACGCATTCATAACCCGGAAACTATCTCCAGTTGACAGCCACTCGCAAATGAAAAGACTAGCTTTCTGCAACCGAGTCTCACTGCGGATACAAAGTATTCTTAAGGGCAGGCCCCACGTCCAGCAGTAGACGGCCAACACAAAATGAACTCAGTGGGGGGAAAAGAAAAAGAAAAAAAAGAGCCTTGTTTTTGGAAGCTAAAATCATCATTAGTAGAAGTTGAGGACAGCCTTAGGAAGTGGAAATGTATTTCATGCCTATTGAACTGGAAGAATTAACTTAAACATAACAATTAATCCTCAGGTTGCTCTACAAGTTCAAGGAAATATTTTTCAAATCTACGGTGTCTTTTTTTTTTTGAAGAAATGGAAAAGCTGATCCTGAAACTTGGATGGAAACACAAGGGACCCAGAGACGCTAAAACAGCCTTGGAAAGAAGAACAAAGCAAGAGAATTTCATACGTTCTCATTTGATACCTTCTGCAAATCTACAGTTCCACAGACAGCACAGTTCTGCCTGCCACAAAGATACACAAATGCAGATCAATGGAGTGGAACTGTGCGCCTAGAAAGCTTGGCATTTGTGGATAATTGATTTTTTTTTATAATAGTGCCAGATATTTCAGAGAGATGAATGGATGTGTAGAAGAGAAAGATGCTGTGCCCTGATCTCATGTCACTCATAGGATGAACTCACACAAGCGCACAGATGTAAGAGTAAGAACTAGTATTCACTTTTATGAGTGAATAAAATTTCTTAAAAATGATGCTAAAAGCATAAATAATACATATATAAATTGGCCACCATCAAAATTAAAAACATTTACATTAAAGGACACCACCAAAGTAGTAAGGAGGAGAGGGCTGCATTCCCGGCGCCCAGCTCCCGGCGCAGGGCCCCTTGTTCTGTCCCGCCAGGCTCCCGGTGCCCGAAATAATTGCACTAAAACTGTATTCATTTAATCACTGCCTGGCCCATTAGTTCTAGCCTCTTATTGGCTGACTCTCACATCTTGATTAACACATTTCCATTAATGTGTATCGCCACTTGACTGCGGCTTACCGGCATGAGTTTAACCAGTGTCCATCTTGGGCCGGAGAAGCATGGCATCTGCCACACTTCCCTTCTTCACAGCATTCCATTCTGTCTACTCCGCCCAGCTAAGGGCTGCCCTATCAAAAGGCCAAGGCAGTCTCTTTATTTAACCAATGAAAGCAATAGAAATACAGAAGGACCTCCTACACCAATAAAGTTAAAGAACAAGCAATGGAAAAATATACTTTCAAATAACATATTTAATAAAGTGATAACAACCAAATGATCAAATATTTTTTATAAGTCAATTATAAAAAAAGAACTTGACAAAGAGGTTTTTTTCTTTTATTTTCCTTAACAACTTCCTTATTGACTCTTTGGGAGTTTCATATCATGCATCCCAATTCCGTTCACCTCTTATCTCCCCTCCCCCAACATCCTCCCCTCACCTCTTCATTAGTCCTGGTGGCAATGGAGGTTTCAGTGTGCCCTATAATATATCTCTTGGTCCTGTCAGTTTTACTGTCACATGTTCATTGCAATGAGTCACTGGTCTGGTTCAAGGCCTCTGGTTTCTGGTACACCATTATCACTGGATCCTAACCCAGAGCACCTCTGGGATATCCTGTGGCTGCCACTAGTCTTGGAGATCTTGCGAGTATCATTCTATAGGACCAGTCTCTTCACCAGTTCCAACCAGTCCTAGATGGGGTAGATGCTAAGGTGGGTCAACCCAAGGCCCAGCTGTGGGCCTGGATAGGAGCTAAGCTGTTAGTCTAGGGCCCTGGGGTCACCCATCTTGGGTGAGTGAGTGGAGCCAGTTCCCCTACATGAATGCCCTCAGGCTCAGTTCACCCTGGCCTGTGGTAGGGAGTGGGGGCCTTCTCTCCAGTGTGCAGGAGCTAGTTCTCTTGCTGTAGTGTGCAGTGAGAGGGAAGGCAGATTTCCCAGGGCCAACAAAGGGTGTGGCTGGTTTAGAATGGCCCTCTGATTTTATCTTGCAAGTTTCCTAAGGCCTTCTGAGGTGACACAGGTCACAGACATACACGCAAACCCCAGCTATTGCTGGGTCATGGACCCAGACATGGCCCTTGGAAGAAGCTTGGGTTGAGTAGAGCCTGGCTCTGGGTGGAGGTACTGATCACTCAGGTGGGACCTTTGGTGGCAATGTAGGACCTGGACATCAGCACAGACCCCAGTCATGGTAGAACCATGGACCCGACATGTTCCTCCACAGTGACTGGGTCTAGATGTTACCACGGCTCCAGCAGCAGTATGGCCCTGAGACGTTAACATGGCCCTCAATCTCTGGGGTCTGCATGGCCTTTGATGGTAACGGGTGTGATGGACATCAGCACAGACCCTGGCTGCAGCAGAGCTATAGACCCTGACATGGCCTTCAGCTGCAGCTCTGAGCCAAATGTCACCATGACCCTGTATAGCCATGCTCAGACCTTTGGAATGCTTCCTGACCTTTGGGCACCAATCTGGACTCAAGTGGCTGATCTAAACCTGGGCATCCTCATGGTGATTGGTAGCAACCGGTGCCCCATATATCAATCCAAACCCTGGCTGCCATAGGGCCACAGACCCTGACGTGGCCCTCAGCAGCAGCTGGGCCCAGATGACACCATGACCCTGGTTGGCAACACAGTCTACTCATATTGGTATGGCCCCAGCAGCAGCATGGATCGTGGACCCAAATACAGGCGAAGGAGGTGGCCCAGGCCACTGGAATCAGCATAACGTTCAATGGCAACAGGAGCAATAGACATCTATACAGACCACGGCTACTGTAGGACCAGGGACCCTGTATGGCCTTTGGAAGCAGCCCAGCCCGGACAACATCATCATGGCACCAGGTGGCAAGCAGATCTGCCCCTCAGTCTATTTCTCACCACCATCACCATGGATGAGGTGGCAAGCAGGTCTTCAACATCCACTGGCTCCTCACCATCATTATGTCTTCCTTTCTGCATCTTCTCATATCGCATGAACTATTCCATTTCTCTATTGCTTCCAATTCTCCACTGCATATTTCCTTATTGTAGTAAGGCACACATGCCCGGTGCGTCTCTGGCTCTCTTCTTACCAGCCTGGGCCTGGAGGATCCCCAGTGGCTTTGACAAAGAGTTTTTCCTCCAAAGAGGGTACACAAATATGCAAAAGGCACATGACATGTTCAACACACATAGTCATCAGGGAAGCACAAGTTGAAACTAGCTAAGCTATCGTTTGATGCCCATCAGCATTGTTAGAATACAAAAGGCAGTAGCATGAGGAGCTGTGTTACAGGGTCCCAGCATTAGGAAGGTTGAGAACCACTGATGAAGACACGTAGAAGAGAGTTCTGATAGTTCTCCATGCTAGAGGTCTTATATGGCCCAGAAATTCTAATGTTATGCATTTACTTTGGAAATTGGAAATAAATATTCACACTCCCAAATTTTTAACTGAATGTTTATGGTAGCTAAAAGGCGAGCATGACTCAAAGATTCATCATGAAATGGAGGGAGAAACAATGAATTGTATGTATATATTGGAATAGTATTGGGCCAAAAGATGACCAAGTTGAGCCATATCTTATAAAATGAGCTTGAAATGGTATGCTAAGTGAAAGACATCTTCCAGGGAAGGCTATGTATTGTAGCAGATATGGTATGGATTATCCAAAATAGATGCATGCATAAATGGAGATAAAGTAATTGTTACCAGGGATGAGGTGGGTTAATGGATATGGGGATTCTTTTAGAGGTGATTAAAAGTTCTAGAATGAGTGAGAAAGATGGGCTACTAAGTAAGAACATTTATGCAAGCATGAGGATCTGAATGAGGAATGTTTTTAAAAATCTGGGCTTGGCTGCATGCATAACTGCAACCCCACTGCTTTGGGATGGCATCTGGAAGGTCACTGGGACTTGCTGGTCACCAGCCTAGCTCTGGATTTAGTGAGAAATCTTGTCTCAAGGAAATTAAGGTGGAGAGTGAGAGAGCAGGACACATATCTATAGGCATGCTCACCTATACACATAAACACACACATGTACACACACACACACACACACACACACATTCTGGAATTGGTGGTAATGGTTGCACAACTTTGCGAATGCGCTGAAACACTGAATCGTATACTAGAAAAAGATTCTTCAGTGGCAGAAGATAAAAGCACTTTCCATTTGTTCTCAAGCAGTGCTCTCAGGATTGTTGTGGAAGGATGACTCAGCAGAAATCAATATTTTATAATTTACTTTCAAAAAGGAGCCAAGGCATTTTGTGATACCACAAACATATTACATGAGACATAATCACTACACATCACTGTTACAGACTACATCATCAAAACAGGTTTCTTCCCAAACACCATATGGAGATAGGATTCGCTCATAAGCACAGCCAAAATGTTTTGGTATTATATGCAGAGCTTGGGTTGGCAGAGACAGAGATGCAGGAAGTATGGCAGATCAACACAGGCCTGCATGTTTTACTTCATCAACAACAGTAAAAGGCCCTTCTTAGATCCGTAACTGTCCAGCCTGGCACTCTCTCCTGATTACTTGTAACAGATAATGGCTCAGCTGCCAAGTGCTGCTAATTATTTTAGATTGTGAAATTTCACTGTGATTAAATTAATTAAAATCTGTCTCCCTGGCATCCTAAATAAAGCGCCTAGAGTTTAAGCAATCCCTTACTTAAATTGGAGAGTGTCTTAAAAGGGAATTGGTGACTCCTGGAAAAAGAACATCAAACTCCTAGCTCAGTGTCAATAAAAGATGCTGAACAACTATAGAGTTGAGCCTTTTGTCAATTGAAATGGTTTAGGTCTCAGGTGGCCAGCCACAGATTTTTGTTGTGGTTGCTTGGTCTATTTCTTTTCCGGTAAACATCTTACTTAATCTTCACATTTGATTTTTACTACTAATGTTAACATATTTCCATACCTTTGACTTCAGGGGGATATATTACAGAAAGAGAGTCCGGATGAACTGATTTCCATTGCTGTTGGAAATAGCCAGATGCATTAAAAGGGAGAGAATGCGGATCAAGATTTAAGTTTGAACTTCAAGATTCTAGTTTATATATTCATATGCACATTCATATTTTACTATTTGCTTGGTGACTTAAGTATCGCAGGCTTGTATGAGGGTGATATAAGCAATGTGGCACACATGATGAAGTGGAATGGTGAAAGTGGATTGTAATTTAAATGTTCCCTGAGAACAAATGATGTGTATTACTCACTGACAGACTGATAAGCCATTTCAGGAAGAGGTTGAGCAATAGATCAAGCGTAACTCTTCTTCCCTGGTGAAGCTCTTTGGGCCATTTGAGGAATACATACATTGAATATATTATATTTATCTTTGGTTTATCATGACAAGACAAAGAAGGAGGCTTTGAACAATCATCTGCAAACTGAATTATCTGGTGTCATTCCTACATCTTAAGGAATCTGGGGCTGGAACTTCTTTGTTTGTATCTGGTTTATATAGTAAAATCCCTATGTGCCTATGAACACAGTAATCTTGAAGGGTAATTTAAGTTGTCTCTAGATGTGTCTCAGTGACTGAGTTTTTGCTAAAGAATACATATAAATTACCAATTAAAAGGAACCACAGTTTTAGAGTTTTGTACATATGTTGGTGACCAAAGTAGCTGAGCATTGTCATAAACAAAAGATCTGAAGATTATTTCTAAATAAGATGGAAAGATGCTATCCCATTTCTGATCACTGAGCAAGTCCTCAGCCGGAAAACAAACGGGTTGGAAATTGGGATTGTCTCCATTTTAGGAGAACTAACCCTGAAATAGAAATACAGCTTGAGACCTGGATCAGAATCTACTTGACCTTAGAGTTTAGGAGACTTAACTACTCCCCAGACTGCATGAATGCCTTGGAGTACTGTCATGCCAGTCAATAATGGACTAGGACTAAGATTCCTATGAAGCCCATAGGTAGAGAGTGCTAGCCTAGCTCTACAATGCTCCCCAGAGATCCCAGCTGCCTATGTGTCCCCTCACCCTGTTGCATGAGGCTGAAATTTTGAAGAATAAAATGTGACAGGAGTGTTAGTGTATGCTTTTGAAGTTAGGTCTTAAAAATCAGTTATGGCTATTGCAGTGCCATCTTGGGTTACTTCCTC
Organism: Ondatra zibethicus; assembly: GCA_004026605.1. Classification (NCBI taxonomy): domain Eukaryota; kingdom Metazoa; phylum Chordata; class Mammalia; order Rodentia; family Cricetidae; genus Ondatra; species Ondatra zibethicus. The sequence continues at coordinate 39,682 of PVIU01014416.1, forward strand.
TGGAAGAAACCAAGGCCATGTCATGAGAACTCTCAATCAATCTCAAAAAGAAACCCACATGGTAGGGCCTGCCAACAGCAACAGCTCCAACTGGGGGGGGTCTTCTGGGTGAGCCATCTTGGAGCCACCAAGTCCATCATACCTTCAGTTGACCGGAACCTCCTAACCTGAGAGGCTCTCAGACAGACCTTGTAATGCAGCAGCAGTGTATTTCTTGACTGTGGTACTATAGGAGGCAACATACGCTATTTTTTGTTTTAAGGTAACTCTGGATAATTATATAGCAATAGATTACTGTTGTGGAAGGTGATCCAAGGAGCCGTCAGCGAAGGAGAGAGGCAGATGAGTCAGAGAGGGGAGACCTCAGTACAGGCCATGCTAGGGAGTTTTAGCTAGGGTGTGGACAACTGGGCCCGTTCCCCTGGCAATGCACTGGGGCTTGCTTAGTATGTACATGAGAACCATCTTACCACGGAAGGGAAGACTGTCTCCCATTTGTCTGGGAGCTTCTGTGGTGTCCTTAAATCCTCTACGCTTGCTGGTCACCTTGCCCCTTGGGTTTCTACAGAATCCGAATCTCTGTAAGAGAAGCAGAGAGCTGCACGGGCATGGAACTGGGGAGCTGCCAGCATGTAGATGACCCAGTCACTGAGGCCGAAGCCAAATCAAGGGGGACTGAATGGATCACAGGGCAGCTGATGGCGCGGGACACTGAAGCTCTCTGCTACATTCACGGTCGCTGTCATCGCCGCACTTAGAGCGCCACTCCCAATGAATTAGTGCTGGGATTGGAGATGAAGCCCACTTGTCTTCTTCAGTCTGGAATGTGCTCCCTGTTCTTTGTTCTGGCTCTCCACTCAACACCACTTTCCACCTGGTGTGTTCTTACTTGACTCTCAAAGGTCGAAGGTTACCTGCCCAGTGACCCTTTCCTAAGGAGACTGCCTTTGCCCGGTGAATTTTGCCTCCCCTTGTTTCCTAATCCCCTTCTTTCAATGGTGAGGGCCCACCTCTCTGTTTATCTTCTGCTCACACACTTTTGCTCTTCTTGAACTTCCTTTATGTATTCTGAGTCCGAGTATATACTCCAGCACATATAAACACTCAATGTATGTGAGCTGAAAGAGCAAGCTGAGGGGTGTGAAGAAACACACACTGCCTCTGTAATCTTCCATGATTACATGGCTTTTTTTTTTTACAGAGATACTCACAGATAGTCTTTTATTATGGGTAAAAGAAAAATATTTGCATACTCTTGAATTGCTTGGATTTCACTGTGTAGCCAAGTGAGAATAAATGGTTCTGCCAAGCTCCCTGGGTTTACAAATGCATACTGTTCACCCACTGGCTATCCAATACATAAATTAACACATGTACTTTTTAATCTCTTGTCTTTGTAAGGATACTTGTGCTTTCAACTGGACTCTCCATACAAACAAATCTAGTGGTTATGTTGCTGTGTGAAGTGTGACAAAAGGCTTGGTTCCTATTATCAAGGGTTGAAGCATAATGTTTATATCTGGCGGAAAAAAGGGACCAGCCCTATTTCAATGCTGGCATTGTTTGTAAAAGTGCCCAGGAATGCACCATTCCCGAACACTAACAGATGTCATTTGTCTTGTCCTGGATTGACCCGAGGTCCTCATCCGTGGTTCACTCTACTGAGATTTAGCCAGTGTGGATAAAGTCATCGCTTCCCTCAGGGCAGTACGAGCCAAAGTGAAGAGCTTTACTCTGGTGTATTTTCCTTGGTTTTACTCCATCAGAGGACTCCGTGCCTTAGATGGAGGGCCTCTATCAGTTGCTGGACCTCGAGAATCCCTTTCTGTCAGATGCCAAGAGTTAAGTGGATTTTCCAGGGGGCCTTATGAAAGGTGCTAACAGATGTTGATGTCGACTTTGTCATTAACATACTTCTCCGGAGCCACCTGAAGTCCCTGGGTTAGGGCTTTTCTTTCAGCCTTTTCTCATTACATTTTAGCTCTGGATCGTGAAACAGACCTTTGAAGAAACTTGAGAGCTATTTTGGAAACTCAAGCAAGAGGGAGATGTCTGCAGTTCTGAAATATGCCTTTGACCTTATTGCCTATGCCCACAGGCCAGGGAAGGCAAAGGCAGATGTGATTTTTTTTTTTTTTGCTGTGTTCTGAAAGTCTGAAAGTATAGTATTGCTCTTTAAAAATTAGTCATTAATTCTGATACAACTATGAATATTCATAACATTTGCCACTCTGGCCTTAAAAGATCCTTAACTTTTGATGTTAAGAAATTCTTATTTTTAATCACAGAACCTCAAAAGTCCATTTGAAATTCCTATCATGTTTGAAACTCTTGAATGCTTTCATTTGTCCTGAAAGAGGGTATTACTGTCGGGTGTTATCCATCTTATTGCTATTTCTCCTGATGTTGCCTAAACTAGAGACAAAAGACACATGTTTAAGCTTTCTGATTTTGGTTTATCAGTTTAGGATTTAATTTGGGAAATGGTTCAGGATGCATCTGCCACCCATGAAGGGGAACCAGCCAGTAGATCTCACTTCAGTCTTGACTGACCCAACCGGGCTTTTTCCGGACTTGAGTTAGGTCAGACTGAGAATGAGCCCTCACAGCAGGGGACATTAGCACCCGCTGTGGCTTTGAGGATGCCCTTTTGCACAAATAGTCCCACTTCCATCAATTACAAGTCATTCCTCAAATGACCAGTCAGGATATGTCTTATATTTGCTTACCAAATGTGCTCCTTTCCTTTCAGGAGAACACCTGAACTTCCCAGTCCACTCCCCATTACTACACCTTTACTTCCCAGTCTCCACTACCCCCTGGCCCCCATTACTTTTAGGCAGGATCTACAAGTGGCTTTGAGTCTCAGGTAGGATGAGTTCAGGCTCACATTTCGTTTCATCTTAACGACTGACCTAGGAACGGACACTGACTTAAATCAGGCCAGTCAAACCTTTCTAAAGACATTTGCTAGAAGCACCAGGCAAGAACTGTAACTGTTCTCAAGATCTTAAATGTCAATAAATAAGCATAGAGTTGTCAGTGGCTACTTTTGGTGCCAAATGGAGAAAACATACCTTGAAAAAGGGACATTTCAGAAGAGAACTAAGCCTAGCCAGAGATGGTAAGAGACTCCTTTTTAGATAGAGCCATGCGGGGACAACTGAGCTTGCCTTGTGACATGAGTTGGTGAGACACCTCTGTGGTTATTGTTTAAGCTCTGAGTCTTGGAACTGGAACAGATGTAAACTGCTGGGAGGCCCTTGGCAGAGTGGAGCTCCTGCAGATGTGGAAGGGTACCGGGAACTGACATAGTTAGGTTCATAAAGACTGGTCGTTCTCCATCATCCTAGGTCTTTGACTTGAGCACCCTGGTTTTGATTACTGATGGAGGTGTGGATGGAGTAAACCAGAATGGAATCAGAACGAGTATCTAGAGTCTTGTCTCTGCTCTGAACTGACCCAGGAACTGGTATAAATTCTTTCCAGAGTTAATGCCTCAGAGTTAAATTTTTTTGTTTTACCTTTTTGCATCTGTCTGTTTTTACTATCTGTTGAGATTGTCACACATGTGTAATGCATTTATAGCATTTCTATTCCATAATCTCCCCCTTCCAATCTTCCTGTATCTTTTCCTCTCCCTCTTAACTTCACAAGTTCTTCTTAGTTACTATTGTAATAGTAACACACATATGTGTATATAAACAACCTGCTGAGTCCATTTAGCCTTACTCATATGTATAAGTGTTGAGGGCTAACCATTTGCATAACCTATCAGGGGCTCATCACTGAAAAAGGCAGATTCTTTTTTTTGGCAGCCATTAATTGACTATAATTCTTCACCAACGGGTGGGACCTTGTGATACTTCTTCCATTCACATAAAGACATCAGCTGGCTGATGTTGTCATCATAGGTCTTATCTAGGCGCCCATGTTGTTAAGGTTTCATAGGTGCAATTCCCTGTCATATATAGGAGATATTATCTCATAGCACACATCCTTGGTCTCTGACTCTTACAGTCTTACATCCTCTTCCACAATGTCCCCTGAGCCTTAAGAATAGTGTTGTGTTATAGAGCAATCAAGAGGAACTACATTTTGTTCACTTCATGCTGACCTTTTGTGGATCTTTGTGATGGTCTCCACCTGCTGCAAAGAGAAGCTTTTTGATGAGCTATGAAAGCTGCAGTTAACTGTGGATAGCAGGGTGTGGAATGGTGGGAAGAAGATCGCAGGAGGAAGAGCCCATTGCCTTGGGGAAGAAGGATATGTGGGGCTGAGGCTCTGCTGAGAATGCACTTGTAGATCAGACCTGAAAAATCAAAACTTTGTTGGAATATGCATCAACATGCTCAATTTTCCTAAAAAAGGAGAAACTGTTCATGGCATTCACCCAGCGCTGCAATCAAGAGATCCTCTACTTTTCATTCAAGGACGCTCTTCATTCCCTAGCAGGGCCAATGCCTGACCCAAGCCACAGGGCTATTCTGGCTCCAATGATGTGTGTTCCTCCTCTCTCAGAGCAAGTAGAAAGTAATTCCTTGAAGCTGAAGGGACACATGTCCTTTCCATGTGCAGAGGGAGCCCAGATATGGGGCAGATGTGCTTCTCATTCACACCTGGACAAAAGACCTTACCTTATTTTTGTTAAGGATATTTTGGCTTTGTTTTCTGAGATGGGATTTCATGTAGCTCAGACTGGCCTTGAACTCCCTAGCTAGTTCAGGCTAGTCTGCACTTATGATTCTATTGTCTTGTCTATGAAGTGCTTAACTTATAGGCTTGTGTCACTATGTCTAGGTTAAGGGCTTTGCTCTGGACAGTTTGGGAAGTGAGACTGGAATAAAAGTGTTAGCAATTCAGTCCAAATATCCATGTCGAGAATGACATATACTTTAAGCAGTTTTAAGCTCCTCATGTGTAGTCTTGGTGAGCTCGTGTTGAACTGAATGGCCTACAGCTCAGGGAAACCTGAAGCCTCCATGACTTTCCCAGTCCTGTCTTCATTTCCCCTTTGAATCATATTTCTTAGCTTTCAAGGGCTTTCCCCCCCTGCATGATTGTAAGATGAAATTCCAATTCTTAACTTTTGCAGGAAGGCCACCACCTTCAGTATTTTGAAGGACATAATTTTCTGGAAAAGCTGAGATGCTTCCAGGGAAGGTGTGTGCAAGATCGGCACATGGCCTTCAGATATTCCACATGACGTGATGTCCTCCACAGTAGCAGCATGTAGGGAAGCATGCTGTATGTGACTACTTGCCTGGTAATTCACCCCCACAGAGTCGCATCATAGTGCCTGAACCACTGCTAGGGCTCTAGTCAGTCTTCATGTCTGGATTATTACATTTGTCCTTATTGCACAAGTAAACAGGAAGCAAGACGCTCTTCACTTATGATTACCAACATGGAAGGGAGAATCTTAGAACTTTGAAGAGTGAAGACTTTCTGTCTGTTAGTGGGAAGCTACACCAGGAGCTCCTGCTCACATTCATGGCTGGGTTTATGTCCCACATAACCGGACTGAGCCTGCTCTTCTCTTGATCATGCAGTTGATACGTAAGGAGAGCTTGTCCTAGTGGCCTTTGAAGTGGTGGCAAAGCTACTTTTCACTGCTGCGTCACCATATCTATTGCTTGTAAATACATGTAGTGTTGCTTCAGTCTTAAATTTGAAGTAATCCCAGGCAGAATCCAGATGGACCTTACACTTCAAAAGTGAGCATAGGGATAGTGAGGCAGCACTACAGGTCCCATAGCCGGCAGTGGAATTCCCTTGGTTCCCACTTGGTTCAGAATCTTTTCCTCCAACTTCTCCTTCCCACATTAGGGCCCGTGTAGACATGTTTTATGGGATCAGGGCAGTAAACAAACTAAATTTGCTAGGGAAAAGACAGCAGAGTGTAGTGGCATACTGCAATGCACTTCTTGATCCTGTAGGATGTGATAGACTGCAGCTCCTGTGAACTCAACTATCTTGTGCCTGCCATGATGGACTAAACTTCACAAAACTGAGCTAAAATAAACTTTTCCTCTTTTAGGATGTTCTGTTGGATATTTTGTCACAGAAATGAATAAAGTAGCAGACAGGCTGCCCACTGAGTTTAACCACAGAGCTAGGATACACAGAGTACCCAGTCAAATTTGACACAACTGATTTCTGAGAATAATTTTCTTTAAAACAATTTGAGTGCAACTTCCTTCTCATTTCTAGAAGATACACTCTCACTCAGGGCACCTCAACAATGTGGCCACTTGGACAAGACCTAAGCAATGACATCAATAGACATGCTGATGGGGAACAGAGAAAATCTCATGGGAGTCCTATCTCTAGATGAAGAATTCCAGGTAGCTAATGACTGCGGAGAGAGGGTGAATTAGTCTTTCCCAAGGATGTGCCCCCTGATTGATTTTTCTAATACCAAATGATCAGCCTCCAAAGCATATACACAAGCAACACTAAATGGATTCAACAGGTTGTATTTATATATTTATGTACATATATGACAATAGTCATCAAGAAGAGATCATCAGTTTGAGAGGGAGTGAGGGGAGACATGGGAGGAGTTGGAGAGAGGAAAGGGCATGAATTATGATGTGTATTTTTGTTGACTGAGGTTTTCTGTCCCACCAGGTCCCACAGCCATTTAGCCCCAAAGAAATCACACAGACGTCTACATTAGTTATGAACTGATTGGCCCATTAGCTCAGGCTTCTTATTAACTAATTCTTATATCTTACATTAGCCCATAATTCTTGTCTGAGTTAGCCATGTGGCTTGGTACCTTTTTGGCAAGGCAGTCACATCTTGCTTTCTCTGAGGCTGGGTCACGACTGCAGAATGAGCCTTCCTCTTCACAGAATTCTCCTCTTCTCATTGTCCTGCTTCTACTTCCTGCATGGTTGCCCTGCCTATACTTCCTGCCTGGCTACTGGCCAATCAGCATTTTATTAATCAACTACAAGAAACAAATGTTCATAGGGTAAAACCATTGCCCCACAGCATATTTTTATTTAGAGTTAGATATCATGCATTCACTTCAGTGTCCATCTTAACACTTTGCAAGGGGTTGGGATGTATTATGAGCCAAAAGTTTGATTCATTTATAATTTTATCTCTTTGCAACAGCAAAGTTAGGATCAAGAGGAGTTTCTGAAAACTTTGGGCAAGCTGGTTGTTGGAGATAGTCACAGTGTCTACTCCACAGTGTCAATGCAAGGATTAGCTGAGTTGTGTAAAAATGGATGGAGAATGCACTGGAAACATGGTAAGCCCACTGGTTTTTGCTAGTGTTTGGGCTATTTTGCAGTATTGCTAGTGAATTGTATCTATCTTTGTCTCTCCAGTGGGTTGTATCCTTCATGAATAAAAGCTGGAGAATGGTCTTGGACATCACCCTTTAAATTATAGAAGCAGATGAAGGTCCCTTGGCATTCTTATATAGCTATTGTTTTGTTGTGAGCAGGGAGCCAGAAGTTCACATAGAAATTAAAAAAGAAGAAGGGATAGAATTTGGTGGTCCTGATATCATTAAGATGACATCTGAAATTCTCAGAGAATGGCCCAGGTTTATTTAAAACTGGAATTTCTCCCATGTCAGAGTGTCATAAACGTCCACTCTTACTCCTAAGATACCATTGAAAATAAAAACCTCTGCTGTTATAATTGATGGGTTATTAGGCTATTTAATATCCTTAGAACTTCTAGTAAGATATTTTAGTATCTTTAGATTCATTATATAATATCACTGCCTTTTATTGACTTCAGTTCTCATCACTGAATTTAGTTTTTCTTGGATTTTATCTTTGTGTATAGGTATGTGCCTTGGTTACCTGGTTACTTTTTTATTGTTGTGATAAAACACCATGACCAAGGCAAATTACAGGAGAAAGTAATTAATTAACTACAAAGTGTTAATTTGGGGCTTAGAGTTTCAGAGGAATAGAGTCCATGACTATCATGGCAAAGAGCATAGCAGTAGGCATGGTGGTGCTGCAGCAGTAGCTGAGAGCTCACATTTTGATCCATAGCATGAAGCAGAGAGAGCACACTGAGTATGCACAAGTCTTTAGAAACTCAAAGCCTACCCCCAGTGACCCACCTCCTCCAACACAGCCACACCTCTTAACCTTCCTAAATAGGTTCACCAACCAGAGACCAAGTATTCAAACATAGGGGCATATGGGGCCTCTCCCATTCAAACCACCACCACTACCACCACACACACACACACACACACACACACACACACACACACACACACACACACACACACACGTGTGTGTGTGTATTGGTGGTTTGAATAGAGTAGCCCTATGTGTGTACATGACACATTAAAGCATATATTTTCTATCTGCTGAAACTTCTTGCTGAGGTGAAAACTTATTTTTGCTTTGTGTTTTTGTTTGTTTGCTTGTTTTTGGTTCTCTTTCCCTCATTTCCCTTTCTCTCTCAGATGAATGAGAAACTTTACCGTATCTCTCAACTCTGACTGCTTTCTCTTAAATTGTGATTTCTGCCCCTTGACTGAAGCAGGAGCGGCACATTCGTTTCATTCTTCCCTTTGTAGAAAGTGTGTCAGCACTGGAGACATCACGGTTGCCTCTTGAACTGTTCATTACACAATGTCTTCTCAATGAGTCAGTTATGGTGAACAGAGGACTTTCAGTGACATCTAAGTGGGCACGTGTAAACTCCATTGCCACCTTAGTTCTGTTCTGTCACTCATTGCTGTGTTTGACCTGCCTTGGCTGTAGTCTCCCATGTGGTTTCTAATCCATCCCAGGTGCTGGACCTCATAAATGTTGTCTAGCCAACATGCTATATTAGAATGGCGTCTCTTAATCTGCAGTGAATTGAGAGCTTGGTTGACATGTGTTTGCATCAGTTCTTGTTTCTTCAATTGGGAGCCTTTTCCATTTTTGTGGACACTGCCAAAGAGGTTATCCCTTCCCTGGTATCCACGTGATTACTATCTGTTCCAACTCATGGCTTCTAGTGTCTTCGACGTGGTTGGACAGCTCTTGGTAGCTAGGCACTTGTTTGAAGCTGTGATAAGAACTGACTTTTATGTTTACTGCTGATAAAGGGATTTTTTTTAGTTGTCCATTTATGGATGCGGCGGTGGAAATCCTTTGTGAGCTGAGAACAGCACACACTTGGAGTCTTGGGGAGTGCTGGAAAATCTCTGTCAAAGGCTCAAAGTGGGGAGAGTGGAAACACACTCAAGAAACACCCCACCCTGCGCCATCCGATATTGCAGTCCCCAGCCACATGTGCTCTTGAGTAATGGAAATGCGGCACGTGTGTCTGAGAAACTCAAGTTCCATTCGATTCCATTTAAGTCATCCCATGTGGCAACAAGTGATATTTGTGAATAGTAGAAAGCTGACTAGTAAGACTTCTGTTAAGTTTGTGCGCTATTTTCTTGTTATTTCTCCTTGTGTTTAAATCTACTTGGAAAAACTAATATTTCTTTATTTTGTGCTGTGTGCTTTAAGATGCATGGTCTCATTTAGTCTCGTCTCCAACTGCAAAGGCATAGCGATTCCCATCTCTCCTTTATTGCTGGTAAAATGGACTCAAATAGAAGATCACAAAGGGTGTTGGAGTTGCAGCATGAGGTCCTGTGCACCTTATGGGTGGTTGTCTTTTTCAAGAAGATAGCAAGTTATCACCCCTTTTCTTGGACGGCCTGTATGGGACCCATGTGTATTTCTCTGAGGAGACTGCTATAAGCGAGTACACACTGAGGAGCATAGAACCCTGAAAGTTATGGGCTCACATCAAGGCTCATGGAGGTCTAAAATCAGAACATCTCCAAGGTGTGTGTCCCACCCTCCCCACGCCCACCCTGCCCCACTACAGCATGACCCCACCACCACCCCGCACTAGAGCAGGGAATCCTTCCTCGCCTGTGTCCTCTGACTTGCCTACTACTTGGCTCCCGTGGTGTGCTGAGGCATCGCTCCCTTCCTGTGTCATCCCGAGCTTCTCCCATGTATGCCATCTTCATGTGGCACATCATGTCACATTGGATAAGAGTCACCCTCCTCTGGTGTAAGTTTAAGTGAAGACATTTGGAATGTCTTACATTCCCAAGTCTAAGATTAGAACCCCAGTTTGTTGTTTAAGACTACACAATTTAGCTCAAAACAAGAGCCTGTTTTGTTAGGTTTGGGAAGCTGTTTCTGCATTCTCATGGAATCTTACACTGAGATTTTTTGGGAAGCAGAGTAAAACACTAGACTGAGAACCAGGAGAACTGGGTGGAATCCTCAGTATATGACTCCCTCTATTCTTTTGTTTGTCCAAATGTGAACCTGGGAATGACAAGAGTTGGGACTGGGATCCCCTTTCTCTCCCTCTGTTCCAGCAGGCCTTACTAAGCAATCAGAAACGCAGGGTACGGCCTGGGCAAAGCCTTCCCTCCACAAGCTGAGCCCACTGATAAATTCCAGGGCTCGCTTTTTCACAGCCCTTGTCCTCACAGCAAGTGCTGGCTACAGTCCTGCTTGCAAGTTCAGAAGACAGCGAGTTGGTAGCAGAAGTCACTTGACTTTGCTCCTTTACTGTCATTCCGAGGACAGCCTAGGGCTGCAGAATAGGTGTTCCCATTAGAAAGGAGGGCAAAGCAAGGATGGTAGACTATGGAGAGAGGGATGAAGTACAATTTACTCTTTCTGAGGTCTAGTGCTGTGCGGGATCAGGCAGACCACAGTTGGTCTGGATGCTGATCGGTGCACTGTTGGCAGTGAGGAGTGAGATTCTGTTTCCTTTGAACCACACTCTGCCTTAATGTTCTCCCAGCCCCTAGTGATGGACAGAGAGTTAAACCAAAGACCAGTGAGACGTCAGAAACGGTATCGGCCCCCAATTATTCCCACTCTTTGCTGACTTGGATATCACTTTGGAAACACTGAAAAAAAAAATTCTACCTTTGCGCATGCCCATGCCCCACCATTTGGCATGAATCCCTGCTCAGAAGGCAGGGAACAAGATGTCTGTGGAAGCAGTTAGCCTAGCCTGAGATGAGAAGCCGTGATTCTCAAGTGCCGGGCCTGCTGATCTCAGAATCTGCCGCCGCTGATTCTGACCAGGACTTGCTTGGTATTCCAGGTGTGACTGGCCGTGTGCGTCCTCTTCAGCCTGCCTCGCTTCAGTCTTCTGTCAGAGGCCTGGACACAGTGAGGTCAAGCTTGTCCTGTTCTTTACCCTGTGTCCGGGGCACCAGGGGGCAAATAAAGAAGAGTTTATTCGTTATCTACAGATTAGCTATTTCCAAATGGCACCCCCAGCTGAAATCCCGAGTTTCATTGTCGAAACAGGAGCTGGTGTCATCTGCTGTCCTCATGAGCCACTGACCTGCCCAGGTGGCTGGGAAGTTACTCTCTTTCATGAATTGTGAGTTAGTTGCTACTGGTTGCTTTAGAAACCAATTTGCTTGGACGTATGCAATGATTTGACAAATGTATTTTAAAGTGGAGTTCTTTTAATGGATATTTTAAAATTGCTATTGCAGTCATTGTGAAAACATAAATCCTTTTAAAGTCACAACTTACAGCATACACCGTTCTCTGAGCTTGGCGTTCTCAAGGGAAAATTTACTTCCAATTATGACTCTGTCAGTCTCCTAAAAAATGTCTAATAACGGTCTATTCCTCCCAGTTCTCCTTTCACCTTCCCTCTTCCACAGATCCATTCTTTTCAGAAGAGAGCTGGAGTCCCAGGGATATCAGTTAAAGACTGAATGGAGGCTCAGTAGGCCTGCCTTTGGGACCGAGAACCTCGCCCAACCAGCCTCCGCGGATTCATCTGGACCCTGTCCCGGCTGCACCTGAGCTCGGCCCACCCGGGCTGAGGCCTTGGGGGAAGGGCGAGTCCCCTGCTAGGGGGCCTCCTTTGTCCCACGGAGCCCAGCGGGCAACCCTCAGTAGGCCTGCCTTTGGGTCCGGGAACCTCGCCCAACCAGCTTCCACTGATTCATCTGGACCCTGTCCCGGCTGCACCTGAGCTCGGCCCACCCGGGCTGAGGCCTTGGGGGAAGGGCGAGTCCCCTGCTAGGGGGCCTCCTTTGTCCCACGGAGCCGAGCAGAGAGGAGCAGGCAACCCTCAGTAGGCCTGCTTTTGGGACCGGGAACCTCGCCCAACCAGCTTCCGCGGATTCATCTGGACCCTGGTGAGTGGGCCCCAGCCCATCCCCGGGACCTTCTGGCCACTTGGGGCTCCCCTCTGTTGGCTTTGCTGCTTATCCCAACCCTGCTCGCCCCCGGGTATCCCTTCTCATCTGCGTGGTCCCGGCT
>PVIU01014417.1:0-52033 GCA_004026605.1 Ondatra zibethicus
TGGTGTGGGGTGGGGGTGTGTTGTGTGTTGTGTGTGCTATGGTGTGGGGTGGGGGCTGTCCACTGTGTGTGTGCGGGACTCAGTTGTCTTTCCATCGTGTTGATTCCAGGGATCAAATTCTGGTCCTAAGAGACTTTTGCCCTTGAGCCATGGTACCTTTCCTGGTTTGTCTTAACTAAATTTGGGGATTTTCAGCCATTGTTACTGAACTTACCTTTTGACCTGTCTCAGTAACTTTACATACTCACCATGATGTCTCACTGTTGCCAGGTGGGAGACAGTTCTAGGCCTCTTCCCTGCGGTGACTTATTCTCTTACCTTTTGTTTGTTTGTTTGTGGGTTTTTTTTTTTTTCAAGACAGGGTTTCTCTGTGTAGCCCTGGCTGTCCTGGAACCCGCTCTGTAGACCAGGCTGGCCTCGCACTCAGAGATCCGCCTGCCTCTGCCTCCCGAGTGCTGGGATTAAAGGCGTGCGCCACCACCGCCCGGCTATTCTCTCACTTTTATCAAGGCCACTCAGGAAGATTTTTCTTTGTTGCATTTTTTTTTCAGGTATGCAATTCCCACTTGGTTTTTCCATATCACTTCTATTTCTTTGCTGAGATTTTTCTGCTTTGAGAAATTTAAGAGAATTTTTAATTGATTGAAACGTTTTGTGATTGTTGCTTTCAAATCCTCTCCAGATAATTCTAGCATTTTATATTCCCCTGGGTGCTGGCACCAGATGATTCTCTAAGCATTCAAGTTGTAATATACTTAAGTCTTGGCCTGATGCTCTCTTTCTCTCCCTCCCCACCCCATTCTCTCTCTCCTCCTTTATTGCCAAAAGCAGTCAGATTGTTTAAGTTTAGTGCTCCTTGTCTTTCTTGAATTATTTTTTCCTAGGTCGAAATCAAGTACTCTACTTGAACCCCTCCCCCAGCCTGACCTTGGTCTGCTTTTGTGAACTCAGGTTCAAGGCACCGTGTAATCCTCAGAGGCCGCGCAGGTCTTTAAATCTTACTCCTGCCAGTTCTGCCTGAAGACAGAGGGTGTTCCCTCGGCCAATCTTGTGTCTCTGAGTGGGAAAATGAGTCTCAGGCCCAGGACACCACCCTTGGTGGGGCTCCTGCTTTATCAACGGGTGGCAGCCCCTGCGTGGACTTGCGGAGGCACGTGGGTTCAGTTTGTGACAGGAATGGGCCTCCTGCCCTGCCTTGTTGCTAGGTCGGGTCAGGAACCAGCAGGCTCGGGTCATCTTCTCCAACTGGAGGCAGGTGGAACAGCTCCACCTAGTTCTGCTGTGCCCAGCACCTGCCGCGTCCCCTGCTTCACCCGTCTCTAGCACCCAGGATGAGGGGTACTGATTTGTGGCTCTCTCTCCATGATGCTCACCCCAGCAGATGTAGGCTCCAGAGGGATGGTGTTCACAACAGACTCAACCGCCACTAACCCGTGTTAGCTTCAGTACACAGCAGGCTCTGGATGGATGGATGAGCCACACTAAATGTTCTCCCGGGAAGCCTGGTAGCGAGTGAGCGCCGTAGAATCTGTCATAAACCTAAAATACGACATTAAGTCATCTGGTGGCTATAAATTCATTTTCAGTCAGTGTCTTCTATTCAGGTCTTTGGAAAGTGAGGCTGTGATCACAGACATTTTTATTCACTTGGGCAGCAGTCTCCTAGTTGTCAGAGATGGGCGTGTCTGCTCTGGCTCAGCCGTGTGGCAGACAGCTGTGAGACCCAGCAAATTATGGGTGATGTTGTCTAGAAATGCCCCACTGTCCAGAGCTGGGATGGAAGCCCTCTTAGCCCACCCTAAGGTAGCCCTATAAGTAGCAGAAAAGTGGGCAGCCCACCTCTGTCCAGGGTTGTGCCCCTGTAGAACTGGGTGACGGTCAGCGCACTACTCCTGAGGGACAGGCAAGGATGTTTCCAGAATCATAAAAGGGAGGTGACTCAGTCCTCCACCCCACCCCAGGTTTTTTCTCCTATCTCCCCCCACAAGCTCAAGGTTAAAAACAAGTGACTCAGAGGCATGGTGTGGGGGGGAGTGCTCTCTTACACCTCCTACCAGTGTCCCAGGGCTAAATTTAACCCACAGCTGCAGCCTTGGGAGCTTGGGGAATGCGTTAATCTTGGAGGCTGAAGCCCACATGCGGGTTAGGGGGTGGGCAGGAGTCCAGAGCAAGGTGGGCATCTAGATGCCCTATGCTCAGTCTCAGCTCAACTCCTCAAATCACAGAGAGGCTGCAGGGGCCCGAGGTCAGGCAGGAACATTAGGAGCTTAAGGTGAACCAAGGACAATGGGTACAGACAGGCACAGTCTCTGAGCACTAGACAGATTCCGGGGAATGCCGCTATTTGGACTCAATGATTCCAAATATCATTCCCTGGAATATTAAGAATTTGAAGGTCTAAACATCCAGAATAGTAGAATCCTAGGAAACTAATTTTCTAGCAGACCTGACACCTCCGAGTCCTCCCTGGAGCGTGCTGCCCCAAGGTCTCTTGCCCTCAACAAAGCTGAGCGGAGGCCCTTGGATTCTAGCGCCTCTTCATCATTGAATGGAGGGGAAACTGAGGCTCCACAGAGAAACACCTACTCCTGTTGACTTAAGGGATTTTTTTACGGAAAGGGAAGGTCTCTGCGCTGGGAGCAGACAGGGAACCCCTTCCCATTTTGAAAGCGGGCGCCAAGGTCTCTAAGAAGTAATTGCCAGGCACATGTTCATCAAGCAGGAAACACAAATATATCGTAACCAGTGGTCGCAGGAGATACACTCTGTGAGGAAGGCTGTGAGCACACAAACCTGGATGGCAGGGAGGATGGAAGAGTCCTGAAGAGGGACCAGTTCTCTCTATGGGCAGCTGTATATGCATAGGGCCGAGAGACCTTCCAGTTCTGAAAAGGCCCAGACGTACCCCACCCTCGCCCCATGAGCCCCAGCTTTGAGTCAAGGGTGCTCGGGGAGAGGTCCTCTGCCCAGCTGTCCCCTGCACGTCATGTGCAGGAGGCCAAGCGGCTCCTCTTACAGGGTTCAGACAGCCTCTATATATAGCCCAGCGCAGACAGCTGCGCAGTCAGAGCGCGACCCCCCGGGACAGCAGAAGTGTGCCTAGCAGCCCTTGACACCCAGGCTTGCTGCGTTCCAGGGAGCCGCACCATGACGCTGGGCTTGGAGCAGGCGGAGGAGCAGCGGCTCTACCAGCAGACGCTCCTTCAGGACGGCCTCAAGGACATGCTGGACCACGGCAAGTTCCTGGACTGCGTGGTGCGCGTGGGCGAGCGCGAGTTCCCGTGCCACCGCCTGGTCCTGGCGGCCTGCAGCCCCTACTTCCGCGCGCGCTTCCTGGCAGAGCCCGACGGCGCGGGAGAGCTGAGCCTGGAGGAGGTGTCGCCCGACGTGGTGTCCCAGGTGCTGCACTACCTGTACACGTCGGAGATCGCGCTGGACGAGGCAAACGTGCAGGACCTGTTCGCGGCGGCCCACCGATTCCAGATCCCATCCATCTTCACCATCTGCGTGTCGTTCCTGCAGAAGCGCCTGTGCTTGGCCAATTGCCTGGCTGTCTTCCGCCTCGGCCTCCTACTGGACTGCGCGCGCCTGGCGGTGGCGGCGCGCGACTTCATCTGCTCGCGCTTCCCGCTGGTGGCGCGCGACAACGACTTCCTGGGGCTCTCGGCTGACGAGCTGATCGCCATCATCTCCAGCGACGGCCTCAACGTGGAGAAGGAGGAGGCGGTGTTCGAGGCGGTGATGCGCTGGGCCGGCAGCGGCGATGCCGAGGCACAGGCGGAGCGCCAGCGCGCGCTGCCTACGGTCTTCGAGAGCATTCGCTGCCGCCTGCTGCCTCGCGCCTTCCTGGAGAGCCGCGTGGAGCGCCACCCACTCGTGCGTGCCCAGCCGGAGCTGCTGCGCAAGGTTCAGATGGTGAAGGACGCGCACGAGGGCCGCCTCACTACACTGCGCAAGAAGAAGAAGGAGAAAGGCCAGGAAACAGCCCAGACCAAGGAGGCCAACCAGGGCGCAGCAGACGCCAAGGCTGGGGACGATGAGGAACGGGTGCTGCCTGGGATCCTCAACGATACCCTGCGCTTCGGAATGTTCCTGCAAGACCTTATCTTCATGATCAGCGAGGAGGGCGCGGTGGCCTATGATCCAGCGGCCAACGAGTGCTACTGTGCGTCCCTGTCCACCCAGATCCCCAAGAACCACGTCAGCCTGGTGACCAAGGAGAACCAGATCTTTGTGGCCGGTGGACTCTTCTACAACGAGGACAACAAGGAGGACCCTATGAGTGCTTACTTTCTGCAGGTGATTGGCCAGCCTTGGGAGCGAGGGACTAGCGCTGGGTTCTGGGTACTAGGAGGCAGCCTTGGGGCATGGGAGGGGCCTGTGTCTGCTTGAGAGCTGTCCTTGGGTCTAGGACCTTTGGCTAGCAGCTGCTTGCTTGAAGCGGGAAGAGTTAAAAGCAGTTTCCAAAGAGCTATGTAAGTCTGGTGGCTGTGTTTGGGGGGTCCAGTGTCCAGCAATCTGGGGAGCTGGAGGCCCTGACCCTGCGTAGGGGGTTAGGGGTTCGGGGACAGAGAATAGTGAGCTGAGCCTTGGCAGAAGTGCCAGGACAGACGGGAAACACAGATTATCACACTGAGAGCACCTTGCCTTCTCCTTTCAGTCGGGGTGGGGGTGGGCGTGGGAGGGACTGAGGCTCAGGAGGGACTGGGTGAGGGAAAACCCTGGTCCAGGTTGGCCTTATGACTGTGGGGCCTTGGAAAATCTACAGCCTGTCCCCGTGGTCTTGAGCCTTGTCAGTTGGGTAAAATCTGGAGATGTGAAGGGGGAGGGGGCTAACACTGATGGCGACCTGGTCTGGTTGGTGAGCATGTGACAGCAGAACCAGACAAGCTGGTACAGGTAGTGAGGATGGGTGCCAAGGTTAAAGTCCACAGGCCTCACAGTTGGCGTAGGGCAGGGGCAGCTCCCCCAGGCTGGCTATGGTGTGAAGTTTCTTTTCTCTGGGCCTCTGTGTGTGGGACACCTCCTCCATGCTTGAAAAACCTGAACAGAAGTTAAATAATATCAAGTGTCCATCCATATCATTTAGGGCCCTTGTGCCTGTAGGCGTGGGTTAGGCAGGTGCAGAAGGTGGGATGGAAGGGTTTGCACAGAGGGTCACCCAAGAGTCAAGACCACTTAGTGGGAAGAACTCCTCTCTGCGGGATTTGGCTGAGCCAGGCCAGGAGGTTAGTATAGGAGGTTGGTGGTGGCTGACCCAAGAACACACTGCCTGCCTACAGTTTGACCACTTGGACTCTGAGTGGCTGGGGATGCCGCCACTCCCGTCACCACGCTGCCTCTTCGGCCTGGGGGAGGCTCTCAACGCCATCTACGTGGTCGGTGGCCGGGAGCTCAAAGACAGCGAGGACAGCCTGGACTCAGTCCTGTGCTACGACAGGCTGTAAGTGGACGGGGCGTGGCGAGGCTGCCTTGGGGACCGGGCCCCGGGGAGGGAGGGGCTAGGATCACTTGGGACAACCAGGAGGCCTGCACAGATGTACAAGCATTGGGTGGAGACCTGAAAAGTAAATCCTTGAGCAGAGGGACTGGAAGGCTGGTATAGAGGCCCAAGACGTCAGGGGAGGGGGCCCGGGAAGGATCTGCATGCACTTTGTTGTGTGTTGTGTTGTGGGTGTGGATGCCGAGAACCAGACTTGATGTCCGCTTGAACCATGCTCCTGTGCCTCCCGTCCCCTCCAGGTCATTCAAATGGGGTGAGTCGGACCCACTGCCCTATGCAGTGTATGGACACACAGTGCTTTCCCACATGGACCTTGTCTACGTCATTGGCGGCAAAGGCAAGGACAGGTGAGGTTCAGGCTGGCGGAGAGGAGCCTCTGTGTGGCTGAGGGGACAGGCAGTTGTCCCAGCCTCTCTCTCTTCGCTCACTCTGTCCACCCACAGGAAATGTTTAAACACGATGTGTGTCTACGACCCCAAGAAGTTTGAGTGGAAGGAGCTGGCACCCATGCAGACAGCCCGCTCGCTCTTTGGGGCCACCGTTCATGATGGCCGCATCTTTGTGGCTGCAGGGGTGACAGACACAGGGCTTACCAGCTCCGCGGAGGTGTACAGCATTTCAGACAACAAGTAGGTCCCTTTCCCCACCCCTCCATCCTCTGCAGCTGCTTACCTGAATCAGCCCTGTCTGCCCTACTGAGGGTCATAGACCCAGGTCCTCATGTTGATTTGGGACATTGGCATTGAAGTAGGTCCCTCTCCTCTGAGGCTTCGCTGCAGGAGAGTCTGCAGAAGGGCTCCCAGGGTGGGGGCTGCGGGTGACAGGTTCCTCATTTGGGAACTGCTACCAGGAAATGGCCTGGCTCTGAGATTATAGCATTGGGTTAGGAGATCAGGAAAGAGAAACCATCTGGACCCATCCAGCAAAGATGGTGGTTCGTGGGTACCCAATACCAAAAGATGGGGCTCCTAGAAGAAAGGCCATGCTCAGGAGAATGGAGGTTGGTGGGCGAAGGGATGTGGGAAGGTTCTGGAATGGGAAAGGTGAAGGGTTAAGGCCAGTGAAATGTCTCCTGTGAGTTTAAACTCCGTGTCTCACTGGCTCTCACAGGACAGCAGATTAGGGAATTTCTCAGAGACAGAGGGGTCTGGTTGCGGCTGAGACAAGGGGTAACAGATTCCTAGAGCTGGTGACGTGTTAGGAAAGGGCCAATGGGAGAAAGTGGAGCATGGTTTCTAAGGAACGGTACGGGGCAGAGGAACTGCATTTCCAACCGACATTCTTTGAGGTTAGTGGTGGGTAGGGTGATGGACGGGAAAGAGGGCGAAATGGATGCTTTTGAGGAAGTCTAAAGAACCAGTTGTTGGGGAAACCCTGGGAGTTAGGCAGCAAATTGGAGGTCCTTTCAGGAAATGTAGAATCAGGGTATCTGGGGGTGTGCAGAAGGAGCCCCCCGTAGCAGAAAGGCAGGGAGCAGACGCCAGGAGGAGCACCAGGATGTCTGAGGGCATTCAAAGGAACAGGGACATTAGTGGCATCCACAGCCTGAGCCCAGCAGCATTGGGGACTGAGTTACCAGGTAAAGGGATATACAGAGCGGGGCTATCCATTCACTGTGCAGGTTGGATTGATGGCAAAGTGATGGGGAAGGGAGGAGGAGGGACGTGAAGGTCAGAGTGAACGGGGGCGCGGCGGAGACAACTGAGCCTTGGGGGCGTTTGAAGCTCAGTAAACAGGACGTTGCCCAGGGAGGGCTGCAGCCTGGAATCCGGATTCCCGGGGCGATGGATGCTGTGATGGTGGGGACGGTGGCTGGGCTTGCAGAAGCCCTGGATTGCTCACATCTCCCCTGTCCCTAGGTGGTCCTCCTTCGAGGCCTTCCCACAGGAGCGCAGCTCACTCAGCCTGGTCAGCTTAGCTGGCACTCTCTATGCCCTGGGTGGCTTTGCCACTCTGGAGACCGAGTCTGGAGAGCTGGTTCCCACGGAGCTCAATGACATATGGAGGTGAGCCCAACCTTGAGGTGCTGAGGGGGGGCGGGGGGAGATCCTGAGTGTCCCAAGGCAAGGACAGCAAACATAGCTGCTCCGCCCCAGCTTCTCACAAGCCCGTGGCAGGCCCCCTGTGGAGCCCCAGTGGGTTACAGACAGGAGTCGTGCCCAAGCATCAGGCACCCCGAGTCTGCTCTCCTATTTCTGGGGTGCTTTGTCTATAGGAGCAGTGAGGCTAGGAGTGGGAGGTGGCTAGACCCAGGTTCTGAGAGCTGTCCCCCCCCCCCCGGTGGGGGAAGAAGGGTAGTCATCTCAGGAACTTCTTCGTGTACAGAAGTCTCAGGAGAAGAGACTTGACTTTGGGGACTGGAAGTCTTTCCCAAGGGCGGTGGACTTTGAGGAGTGTGGGGGGCCCGGAGGTGGCTTTTCCTGGGAGGGGCTGCTCTACACTGCAGGGCGTCTTCTTAAAGTTGTGGGATCCCACTTTAGCACAGGACAGTCGTTTAGAAACCGACATCCTTGGGGGTGGGCCTGGGGCACCAGCCACCCAGCCTTGCAGGGTACCTGCCCATCTTCCATTTGATAAAGCTCCCATCCTGGTACCTGCTTTCCCTTCCCCTCAGGTTCAACGAGGATGAGAAGAAGTGGGAGGGGGTCCTGCGGGAGATCGCCTACGCGGCCGGTGCCACCTTCCTCCCTGTACGCCTCAACGTGCTTCGCCTGACCAAGATGTGACCAGGGCAGGGCCCTAACTGAGCCTCCTTCCTGTCCCGTGGCCTCACAACAAATGCCTTGCGGGATCCAGATAGGACCTGGGAGAGGGCCGTATGAGCCAGACAGGCTACTCCAATCAAGAAAGGGACTGGAGGCACTTTTCCATGTCTCCTCAAGGACTGCAAAGCTAGGCAGGCATCCCAGGCTGTGCTCTGGCTCTGTCCGTTTCGTCTCCTAAGGGACTCTCTCCGTGCCCGTCAGGTGGGAGCATCTCGGTCAATGGCACCTCCTGGTGCTAACACAGACCTCCTTTGGGAAGCTCGGGGACAATCAATGAACTGTCTACTGAGCATCTAAGCCAGCGGGTGCACTCAGCTACCACAGAGTCAGTGTCCACAGGGCTGAACTATATCAATGCTGGGCTGTCGATGTGGGTGGTCCTGCCCTCACAGGACACCCCATCATTCCCCCAAAGCCTGGAACCATCAACTCCCTGCCCAGAGTGTACAAGATGCCAGTAGAACACTATGGTAGAAAAGTCTTTTATTCTATCAGTCAGGCCTCATGGCCTGGGCCTGGGGCCCAGAAGCAGCTCAGCAGAGCCCAGGCCTCTGTCCCCAGCCCCTACTCCAGCTTCTCTTTGTCCTTCCCCTGCTCTTCCTCCAACGCCAGGGTTCGCTCACGCTCCTTTACCAGCTGGACACCACAGTAGGTGACAAACAAAATGGCCAGTGTGGTCTGGGGGAAGCCTGTTGGAGAAGGAGCCATGTTACCTGAAGCACTCCGGGTACTAGGGTGCTGTGTATGTGTTGGGTAGATCAGAGGTCCCTGTCCTCATGTGAGGTTGGGCGCATCCTGTATCCTCTCCCCCTGTCCCTTACCTGTGAGTAGCAGGCGTCGGGCAACCAGCTCTGTGAATTCAAGGCTGTTCAGACTCACAAGGTTGTACATGACGATAGCCCAGAAGTTTACAGCCCCGCAGAGGGCCCGGACCCTCCGAGACATCTGCTCTGATAGCCGGGCCTGCCGTCCAAGAATGTATCCACAAGAGGGCCAGGAGAGAGGGACACGGTCAGTCAGTGTCACTCCAGCCCAGAGGAACAGGAGGAGCTGAATAATGCAGCCAGGCCTTGCCACTCAGAAGCTAGGGAGACCCAGGTTTGCACTGGGTGAAGCTCTACCCTGGCAAATGGGAGAGGTTTAGGGAGAACTTTCTGACCAGGGACCAAGCGTGCCTGGTGACCCCAGAAAGCAGCAGTGCCACCACCTCCTGTGACCTAACTGATCCCAGCCAATCCCAGCCCTGGACCTTCCTACCTACCTCGATTTGTGCCAGCGGCTCACACTCTGCCAGCTTCTGCACCCAGAGCTCAAAATTGAGGCCGAAGCAGTTAAGGACAGACCACAGGTAGACGATGTCACAAGGCCCAAGCCACAGAGTGGTGACGACGAACGTGGCCACGGAGGCAGCCAGCTCCGGGATCACAGCGGAGTGATCCCCACCGATGTGGTCATACACATACCTGCAGAAAAGATGGCAGAAGGGGACTGCAGGAATGTGGGGACAGACATGTTCGTTCTGTGCAGCAGGGTGGCACGTGGTACGTCAGACTCTGGGAACCACGTGCCTGCATTTCCTCGGCCCAGCTCCAAACCGTGGAAGGGCAGACTCGAACTTTCATACCTGCGGCTTGAATTGTCTAGTCCCTAGTTCTGTCTCATTCAGACCCTAACTTCTCTAAACAGTCTGTGGGTGACCCAAACCTGTGTCTTTGCCTCAGTCTCCTTCCCCAGACGTTTGTCTGTCCCTAGATGTCTCTCCAGGAGCTGCTTCCAGCCCATCTTGGTGGAAGGCCCGTCACCTGGCCATCACTCAAGGCTGGGCTGTAGTCAAGATTCTGGATTCCCCCATCCCCAACATCCAAGCTGCAGACTATCAGCTCTGTTGGGTCTTGGCCCCTGCTCACCTCTGCACCAGCACTGACTGCCATAGTTCAGGGCTCCCTCTACTGCTCAGGAGCCTCACAGCCCTGGTTTTGCCTCCGCCAATGCTCAGGGGGCAGGAGGGATGTCTCAGCAGCAAAGAGTGTGAGCTGCTCTTGCAGAGGCCCTGGGCTTGTTTCCTAGCACCCACATCGGGCGGCTCACAACTGCCCGTAACTTCAGTTCTGGGCTATCCAATGCTCCCTTCTGGCTCTGTAGGCACCTGCAAGCACGTAGTGCACACACACACATTCAGGCCCACACACATGCACATAAAATGATACAACAAATCTTACTTTAAAGTGTGACTCAGCTCACATCAGTCCACGATTCACCCTCCTAGTAATAAAGTAAGTTCTTTATGCCATGAAGACACTGCGGCCACGTGTCTGCCTCCTGCCTGACCTCATACCCTACAGTCCTCTCTCGTGCGCTGTGCCTGCCACGCTGGCCCTTCTGGTCTTCAGACACAGTTGGTTCCTACTTTAGAGTCTGCACTTTTTCCTTTCTCTGACCTCGCACAAGCCTGAGTTCAAACATACTCTCTCAGAGGCCTTCCCCCACTCCAGTCTAGAGAGCCAATTGCCCACTCTGTTACAGCATTTTCTTTCTCACACTTCCCACTCTCTAGACTTGTGTGTGTGCTTCTTTGCCTGCTTATGGCCCGTGTTCCTCACTGGACTGTAAGCTCTGTGGGTGCAGGGTCCTTGCCTTCTGCATTGCTGTATCCGGAACGACTGTCACATACAGTGCCTGTCACACAGTGCCTGTCACACACAATGCCTGTCACACAGTGCCTGTCACACACAGCGCCTGTCACATACACAGCGCCTGCCACACACACAGTGTCTGTCACATACACAGCGCCTGCCACACACACAGTGCCTGTCACACACAGCACCTGTCACACAGTGCCTGTCACACACAATGCCTGTCACACAGTTCCTGTCACACACAGCGCCTGTCACACACAGTGGGTGCTCAATAAATACCAGCCTTTCACAACTTGACCTCATTTCCAAGGCTTCTCCACCTTGTCTTACCCACATACTCCCAGGCCCACACCCCAGCTCGAAACCTCACCCCCCTGAATTCCTACTCTGACCAGGGACTCTTTCTCTGATCATGGCCATTGGCCTTATAACCCTCGAATCTCTGCCACCCTCCCTAACAGGCTCACAGACAACACCATCATTACAATCTCTTGCTCCTTCCTGCTCACCAACGTGGAAGACTCCAGTCACACACACACGCACACGTACACTCATGCCCAAATGCATGCTTGCACACCCCGCACCATGAGGTTTCCCACCTCATGGATCCTAAATGCTCTCCCTCCAATCCCTCCTGGGCTCTCTCCAGTCAGCTTTATCTTCCTGCTTGGAAATGGATACTGCACCCCTGGCCTCTTGCAAGGGGGCCTAGAAGGGTGATGTACGCCCTTACCCGGCGTCTCTCACCCTTGCCTACTTCAGTATCTATGATTAACCTGGCCATCCTCCTCTTCCCCCTTCTCCCTCCTGTCTATCCCACTCTTCCTCCTGTGTCCTCAGGGACCTGGCTTTGTCAGTCACCCTTCTATCCTGCATCAGCCTCCATGCCCCGTCACACCTACCCCTCGCCGAAGCTGCTCATTTGGTTTCCCATGCAGACCCAGGCCGCCCCAGGACCTTGTACACATTCCCCACAGCTCCTCTACCTTCCCGCCTTTCCGGGGAAAGTGGAAACTTCATGCTGCCGGCTCAAGCCCTCCTTGGCTGTGGCAGCACCCACCTGGGAACCTTCATGCCTGCACACTCTCCTCTGGTTTCCAGGGACTCACATAGCCACGTGTCCTCTTCTGATGACCACTTTTTCATGTCTTTCTGCTGCCTCTTCTTCAGTCCCTGCCAGAGTCCCTATGGGCCCATTTTGCTACCTCCCTCCTTAGGAATCAGGCTTTTTGAGGCCTGGTCCAGGAGACCCCTTTGCTCAACTCATAATGCTCACTGGATGGAGGACCACCAGTCATCTCTTCACTCCAAATTCTTAGGTCTAGACATCTCCTCAAGTTTCCACAAAGATGCCAACTAGACATTTCTGTGTGAAAACGTCCTGTCAACCTTCCCAGGTGGCAGGTAGGAATCTGGGTACCTCTGCTAAACATGACCTCCTACCAAGATGCCAGCTACGTCTCTGCTCCCACCATTTCTGGGGCTCCCACAAAGTCCCAAGCTCTATGTCTATCTCCCAAGCAGATGCTACAGCCTCCTCAACTGCCTCCTGCTTCCTGTGGCCCAATCTCTAAAACAATCAGTGGCCCCAGTGCATTTGGCCACCTCGCAGGAAGGCTGGTACCATTCCCCAACTCACTTGCAAAGCCAGTCATTGATGCCACGGTCGAAGTGCCTGTGGGGAGAACATATGGGCACGAATCTGCCAGAGGCGGAGCCTTTGGGCATGGGGCACGAAGCTAAGGGAAGCCGGGAGCCAGTGGCGGCCCGCCCTCTTCACTCACGTTTCTCCAAAGACATAGAGCGCAGTAATACACTTAGGCGGCTGTGGAGGGTCCAGGTGGTCGAGGCGTGCCACCGTGTTGACGACACCGAAGAGGACTGCTGCCTTCACCCAGTCGTACACCAAGTTGGAGTAGGCCAGGCCAGCTGGGGACAGGTGACATCACCCTCTGGAGGTCCGTGCACTGATCGCCCTGCCCTGTAACCTGAATCTCACCTCCCCCTCCCCCGCGGACAAAGAGCCTTGCTTCTGTCCCACCCCTAACCCTGTGGAGACCCTGCACCTCTCTAGAGGTGTGTGCCAGGCCCCGCTGACCCATGAAAATCAGCCGCACCCCTCAAGTGGCATCTGCAGTTTGGGAGATGAAGGACGTCATGTGATGAAACAAATAAGCCATGCACATTTCAAAGCCTCGGGTGCCACACGAAAGGAGCTTTCCCGGTGGTGGCCCTGCCTCCATCCCGTTGGGAGGACCCACCGAGAGCACTGTCTGGGAGGCGGCTGGCAAACTTAAGGTCACTGGGGATGGTGAGGATGTAGAAGAAGTGGAAGAAGATGTCCACAGCCACGATGGCCGCCGCGCTGAGTCCTGCCTGGGCCTGGATGCGCCACAGCTCCCCTTCCGGCCTCACTGGCTCCTGGCTCACCTGGAGGGGTAGAGCCCTGTTTGAGAGGGGGATCCACAGATGGCCCGAGGATGGGGTGCTCATGCCTGGGGAGTTACGTCTGAGACAGGAGCCCTTGTCAGGAGAAGGAGGCCCAGCTGTGGGTGCTCTGCGATCCCCACGGGGTTCCCCTCACCTGAGCATGGAAACGGTCAAAGGTCATGACGGGCCCGAAGAAGAAGAAGGGCAGGTAGAAATTGTACTTCAGCAGGTCAGCAAGGGAGTAGCGGCGGTCAGGGTGGGCACAGCTCTCCAGCGCGAAGCTGGTGCACCGGAGCACCGTGAAGCCACTGCCCCCGTGGAAGAGCACGTCTTGAAGATCAAAGGCGCCTGTTACAAACCCACTCTGGAAGGAGACAGCAAGCCTCTGGCTCACTAGCGGGCCCATGCTTCTGGGGAGAGCCCCTTCCCGGCCTCCCGTGGGAGCCGGGCCTGGTCCTGCTAGGCAACACTGATTTTAGCTCGGTAACACAATGGAGAAAGGGACAAACTGGTACAAGTGGCCACCTCACTCAAAGACTTGATGACAGGTGGAAAAATTGAGGAAATGCTTGGGAATGCTCCAGAAAAGGCCCTTGAGTTCCCCTCCCTATCCCCTCTATCCTATGTACCTGCCAAGAGATCAGGGGGTCCATCTTGAAGGAGGCCAGGCTGGCCAGACCAAGGGCAAGACACAGCCAGGGCTGGCCCAAGAGTGAGGCCACATAGAGGCCTACACAGTGGCCAAGCAGCAGCAGCAGGTACCATGGGCCCATTGTGCCCAGCACAGCCAGGACTCCATACACAGCATACATCCAGGAGCGGAGCTGTGGGCACAAGGAGGCCTCGGTTAACCTCCCTGTGCCAATGTGAGGAGACCCTGGAATGAATTTCCCACAGCCTTCGGGGGGGCTGAGAAGGGGCGGGCAGGAGGAGGTCAAGTGCCCCAGGCCTGGCTCACCTGGGGGGCCACCATTGTGCAGAGTTTGGCAAACAGCACGTGTCCCGAGAGCGCAAAGACAATGATGTTTCGGAAGTTGGTAAACCACATCACCCACTCGAAGTCAGCCACGTCCTGGACAACCAGAGCAGGGGGAAGTGAGGAACACTAAGGGCGGTGGAGACGGTAGGGTAAGGAGCTCCTGCCCATGTTCTGAGGACAGATGCAGAGGTCACAGGTGTCTACACTCACCCTGAGGGAGGAGCCCAGGAACACAGGAGGAAGGAATGGAGGAGGGGCCCTAAGGAGGGGCTTGCCTCTCAAACCTTTGCCCTGCTTTGTGCAGCAGATTGCTGATACGCGGCCCCTGCTGCCTTTCTGGAAGGCAGCACTAGGGGACCAGCTTGAGCACATTGTGTCCTAGGGAACCCATTTCCTAAAGGAGCCCCAAGGTTCTGAAGTTAAGGCAGAGCCCTCCTTGCCCCAAGGCAAGAAAACAGCCGGGAAGGTCGTGGGGTGAGATGGGTCCGGAGTCAGGGAACCTACCATCTTCCGGCCCAGGTACTCCCAGCCAGGTCGCACAGACTCCCGGAAGGCCTTCCTGTGGGCCCCATCTGAGAACAGAGCGTGGCCTCTGAGTAGCGGCCTCTCATAGGCCCTTCCCTGGGCCATCCCACCCGGAGGAGAGGGGACAGAGCCTCAGAGCAGTGGCAGAGAGGGATCGGAGGTTTCTTTGGCATCTACAGCTTTCTGGATCCAGGACTGGGTGTTTTGCATGTCTGGGTCTAGGTCAGGCAACCTCTCTATCCTCTCTTCTCCCCTGGCCTCTGAGTGTGTGTGTGTGTGTGTGTATGCATGTGTGTGCATGCATGTGTGTGTCCAAATGGTTTTCAAGGACTATGCCTAACCCATGGCCTAGAGAATACTTGGGGTCTACAGCCTCCAACTTCTGGCCCTGTTGATCAGAACTCTGAGGCCTTCTAGGCCCCTGTCCCAGGACCCAAATATTACCTTGTGATGCCTCCAGGAGACCTCGGCCAGCATAAGCCAGGGACCCGCTCAGCACCAGGGAGTAGAGGCCGAGTTCTGCTGCGGGCAGTGCTGTCTTGATGCCCATGGCCTGGGCAGGGCTGTAGGAGAAGCATGGGTGAGGCCCCCCAGTTCCCAGCCTTGCCTACCCCCATCTCATGAGCTCTCACTGGGGCGGTGGAGTCCTGAGGAGACTCTGCTCCACTCCTTCCTTGGGCCACTATGTGTCAGTCTCTCCTCCCACCCAGGTACCTCCTTCCTTCCTCTGCAGCCGCCGATTCTGCTTCCTTAGGAACCTCTCCAAAGTCCAGACTCACACAGCCACCTTCCTGTCCTTCACATCTCTCCGACGGACTTGGCCCAGAACTGCCCCTCTTCGACCCCAAGGTCTTTCCCCTGGGGGAGACCCTGTCTCTAGCCCATCAGTCAGTTTCCCCATCTCTCAGTGAGGCTGCCTTCGCCCCAGCAAAGCCATGCTCACAAAGCCCCTTCTCCCCAGATCCTGTGGCTCTGCCTGACCATGTTCCTCCACCAAGTAAGTCCCTGACCAGTAGTTTGTCTTATCCCGGATCCCTGCCTGTGTTCACCCACTGTCCCCCTGGGAGTGCTGTGCAGCCTTGCTGGCTGCTGGCTGGAGGCTCTGCTTTGCTGCTGGCCCTAGCTGGGCCAGGCAGGAACTGGGAGTGTGCTGGCTGCTGTCCAAGGTACTGACCGGTATCAAGCCCAGGATGAATCTAGTCACTCCTGCTACCCTGCTGGGCCATCCCTGGGACCCAGGCCACTACCGAAGCCCCTCCCACCCCCTTCAGCCTGCAGTCTTCCCATGGACTGCACAGGTTCAGACTTGGAACTGAGTGAAAGAGGAACACGGTGTTGTGACCTTTTGGAGATGGCTAGGGTTACTCCGTCTCCCCCCCACCCATGGTCTTCCTCAGCCCTGCAGCCAGGGCTCCGGGAGTTCACAACTTCTTATACAGCAGAGGGTGTGGGCCAGAAAGGGACAGGGACCCAGTGAGCTTCTCTAAAGGACAGGTGCTCTTGGCGAACCCCTCCAGAGTCCCAGCTCAGACCAAACCACAGCTGGCCCCCTTGCCTCAGGCCCTGACCCTCCTGGCCAGCCTCTGCCCTGTGGCCGGAGGGCCCAGACACCTCTTTCTCAGCAGGGTGGGGGAGGGAAGCCTGGGATCAGGTTAGTGGAGCAGGAGAGTGAAACCGGAGCGGATGAAGAGAGCATGAAATAGCTGTATCAGCTGCCTCCCACTCTCCGCTTTCCAATTTTAGCTCCCCAAGGCCGGTAGGGAGTGTCCCCAGTGAGGCCTCAGCAGGCGGCTGGCCCCCAGCCTGGGGCCCCTCCTGGGGACCCCTGGGCCCATGCTGACTGTGGACCCAGGGTGCCCTTTGCCCAGCACTGCTTGGCTCAGGTGCACCTGAAGCGAAGCCCACCTTGGGGCTCTCGGTCTAGAAGGGCTCTGGGTTAGGACCCACAGGCCTCAAGGGCCCCGGAAGAGCTGCACACCCAGCTTGCACTGACCTTGAAGAAGCTGTGGGGAACCCTGGCACACTGCCCACCTCGGGGCTCCGGGGTCCTGCGTCCGACCGTGTCTGTCCGGCTGGCTGAGCTGTGGGGCCACGGTGGGGTGTGTCCAGCTCTGGGGTCCCCACCCCCTGGAGGCTAGAGCGGTGAGTGGTGACAGCAAGGGGAAGAGGGGGGAGGAGGAGGTGGCCTTCCTGGAGTGGAGCAGACCGTTTGTGGAGCAGAGCCGAGCGCTGCAGTACTGTTGGCCACGGGGAGCCGCAGGGAGTGGCAGGGAGGATGGAGGTGTGACGGGAGAGGGAAGGGGTTTCTGGAGATGCAGGCTCAGATGGGGGCACCTGGGCCTCACATGACCTCCGTCTCAGGCCAGGAAAGCCTGTGCATCCCTCTGTGCTCTGTGCCAGGACCTCTTCTTCCAGGAAGCTCTCCAGGCAGCCCTGCCCCCCACTGCAGTCCCTGGAATCTGCACATTGTATGTAAAATCTTGCACACTGTGAACTCCAGATGCCACCTTTACCTGTGACCTCTCAAGGGTGTTCAGGGCAGTCCCCACCGTGAGTCTTCATCCTGGCAAGAGCCTGGGCTGGATAGGCATTGGTGCTTAGGGGAGGGCTGGCTTTTCTGGTAGAATTGGAACTGACAAGGACCATGGCTCTGTGTAGTGATTTCATTTGTGTTTTAATAAATAAAGCTGGTCTGAAGATCAGAGTAAAACAGCCCCACTGGTCAGCCTTACAGACCAGGCAGTGGTGACACACACCTTTAATCCCAGTAGCCACACTGGTTTGCCATAGAAACCAAGCGGTAGTGGTGCACACCTTTAATCCCAGCCTAGAGAGGAACATAAGATGGGAGGAGACAGGTCTCAGTCTCAGTCTCATTCTGAGGATTAATGGAGGCAGGATCGCCTTTTCAGACTGAGGTAGAGGTAAGAGCCAGTGGCTGGTGGTTTTGCTTTTCTGACCTTCAGGTTGAACCCCAATATCTGCAGTGCTGAGGGGCCCCAGTATCCCAGCCTTGTGCTCACATGGAGTTGTCTGGGTGGATGGGTGCCATCGGGGTATCTGGAATGGACAGTGTCCTCTTGATGGTAGTAAGAAATCCTAATGTAACATCCCCAAGCAGCTGGGCGGGGCCCCTGGAGAAGTCCAATCTTGAGTCTTGGAGGAGCCGGGTGTGTGGGTCCTGTCTACACAGGTCCTGGGAGCTTTGTGACTATTGCCACTGTTGGTCTCCCATCCTAAACTCAGCTGAGGATGGACAGGGAGGGAGATGTGTCTCCACCCAGCAGGGTCCTGGACAAATCCTGGGAAGTCAGGTCACGAGCTTCCTCCCAGGAATGCAGACACAAGGGCACAGAGGATGCAGCTGGGAAGGTTCCACACACCCACCTCTGAGCCCACCTCAGAAGCCAAGACGCTGGTCTTTGACCCCAAACAGTGTTCTGTGCAAGGGGTTGCAGTGGAGGGGCTGCCTGGGGCTGTGGTTGCAATCCTGATGCTTGAGGATGAGAGAGTCGCAGCTCTGGCTTCTGGGCAGGCGTGGCTGACACTAGGGCGGCGTGTTGAGGCACAATCAGTGGTTATCAGGGACAATAACATGGTGGGCCATGTCTACAGCAGACAGGTGAGACCACCCTGGGTGGGCCATGTCTACAGCAGACAGGTGAGACCACCCTGGGTGGGCCATGTCTACACCAGACAGGTGAGACCACCATGGGTGGGTTGCGTCCACAACAGACAAGGGGAGACCACCCTGGGCAGGTCATGTCCACACCATACAGGTGAGAAGACCACCCTGGGTGGACCATGTCCACACCAGACAGGGTGAGACCACCATGGGTGGGCCATGTCCACAGCAGACAGGTGAGACCACCCTGGGTGGGCCATGTCTACAGCAGACAGGTGAGACCACCATAGCAGGCACTTGGTGTGTTGTACAGCAGTCTCCTCTGAGAAGAAACATTCCATCCTTCGTGGAAGCTCCTTACCACTGAGGAAGTAAACACTCAGAAGCTCAGCAAGTCCCTGAAACTGACCAGATGACACTAGGTCTCTTCCTCCTTCACTTAAGACAATGCTAAGGACTGCCGAGACACTCTCAGAACCACCAAGATGGGACCTTCCAGCCTGTTGAGCGGCCTGCCGGCTGTACAGTGTGCTCTGGGCTCCCAGCTTTTGGGAGCTGTCGCCTGTGCTGGGATTTGGTGATGCAGCTGCCATTGAGTTGTTTCTGGTCCTCACCCATGTAAATAACCCCAATAAAATTCACTAGTTCACCAAGGTGGACTTTGGTCTGTTGCCAATTCCCTACCTGGAATAAGCAGACACGTGTTTGTGTCTTTCCAGGAATAGTTTCACACAACATGGTGTCCTCAGGAGGTGCCAAGAATTAGAGCCACTGTTTTGGGCCTCCAATTTTTATTTTTTTAAGTGGGTACACTATGCATGGGCACTCAGTGCTTTTAGGGGGTCCAGTGACTCACCCCATGTGCACGACTCATTGCCCCTGTGGGTGCTGGGGAGCCAGATGCTGAGGCAGTGCCCATTGAGCGGTGGCGCACTCCTGGAGACCCTGACACTGCAGCGTGCAGGGATGTGGCTGTGGGAAGGCAGAGGGGTGGAGGCTGGGTCAGTCCCTCCACCTGTGCCAGGGGCTGTCGGGTGGGACACTGCCCAACAAACAAAGGACAGGAAGTTGACTGGGCTGACATCCGCAGGACTGAGAGCTACTTCCTGGTGCCTCAGGGGTCCCTGGGAAAGTTATGAAGAGGGGGACCCCAATTTGACCAAACCTCAGAGGCTCTTCAACTCAGCCTCATGTGTGTTGCTTCTTAAGGTAAAACTGTGGGTCACATGTACTGGATGTGTATGAGCATGTGTGCTGTGTAGCATCTGGGTGTGACAGTTACATGCTTGCTGTGTGGCATGTGAGTGTGATGTGAGCTGTGTATGTATGGAGGCTCAGGGATGGCAGGAGAGACTGCATGTGGCATGTGTGTATGGGGGGGGGGCAGGAAACTGCTCTATGCTGAAGGCCAGATGTTGGCTCCCTGGAACCCGGGGATGTGAGACAGACTGGTTTGGGGCACTCCGCTGGAGGCCACTCTGCCCTGGATTCCCTGAGGATGGGGAAAGGGCCTGGTGACAGTGAGTTTGTTTGGGTCAGCCAGACCAAGCTTGCAACCTTGCCCGGCTGCTCTGTCCCAGAGTCTCCCATACGTACAGTGACCTGACCACTTCCATGACAAACTGTATGCCCCCATCAGTGTAGGAATGTGAGCTTCAGACCCGTGGCACCTTCCTGGGGCGTGGCCAGGGACCCTCCCCTAAGTGCACCAGCTTCTTTGCTCTTTACTCTTCTGAAGCCCTGCACCCCTCCCTTCTTACCTGGCTCACCTGGTGAGGGATGGAGCACTCACTCACCCTCAGGGACCACGGGGTCAGGTTGTACCCGGGGAGACACTACTGGGGGCAGACCAAGCTGCTCTCCTCCCCATCTGACCTAGCTGAGTGAGTCCCTTGATAACCCCACCTTCCCTTAAGAGTGCTCCCATCTGCTCCCCACCTCCCCTTAAGAGTGCTCCCATCTGCTCACCCAGCCCCTTCCCCTCAGAGCTCTGCAGAGCTGGGGAGGATGCTCTGCGCCTGTCTATATCCTCCTCTCCATCCACGCCGTCACAGCCTCTTCCCCACGTCGCTCTGACTGGGTCAGCTCCACCTCAGGCCCTCCCAGGCCTAGCCAGGCGACGATGAGTACTTGATGTTTGAATAGAAAGCAACCCGATGGGAGCCAGAGTGCTCACCTGCCTCACCTCAGAGCCTGGGGATGCTTCTCAGCAAGTGTGTATTGACTGAACCGGGGTGAGCATTTACTGAGCGCTTACTGTGAGCTAGCCGCTGCTCTGCACACTGTATGTTCTAACTCACTAAGTGCTGGAGCAGCTAGTGAGGGACCCTGGGAATCTGGTCTACCTCAGCCAGCAGAGGTAGGGGATGGACCTGGCACAAAGCCCCAAGCAAACTGTTTGAGGTTGCCCGGAGGTTTTATAAACTCTGCCTGCTGGACCTGGCATATGTCAGGATTGCCCACGCAGAACAACCTCTGTAAGATGCCAGCTCACCCCACAGGGTCCAAATGGGACTCAGTGGAGCACCTGGCGGCAGGACTTGTCCCTACCCACACTCTTTCATAGGCATGGGGGAAGCCAGTCTGTGGACTCTTGTCCTTGCACAGAAGTCATCAGCAGATGACCTGTTCTATGAACCGACCCCTGAACAAGATTTCTAGTGCTGCCCCATTTCACAGATGAAGACATGGAGGTTGCCAAGTGGGATGCAAACCTGCCTGGCTCCCAGCTAAGGTCCGGGCTGCACAAGCCAGGGCCCCTTCCTTCAGCTCAGCCCAGGCTCGGAACCACAACCAACTGCTGCAGTAGCCAGGACAGGGTCCAGTCCTACCCACACTTCCCTACCAGCCTCTGAGAGAGGTTGGCTGGTTCTGGTCCACGCTTCTCACTCCCAGAGGCTCTGCTGAGGCCCGGTGCCTGCAACCCCATGCCTAGATTTCTCTCAGGGTTCCCCAGTGTCTGAAGAAGGTGCACCTGACTCTCCCTCTTCTTAAGGTCACACGCTGTCCCCTCCCAGCACAAGTCTTCCTGTCCTCTCTCTTCTCTGCCCACTGCTCGTCACAAGGACCCAGGGGAACACTCTTCCTCCCTAAGATTCTTGGGACAGTATTCAAACTGCAACCTTCATTCCAATGGCCTTAGCCTCCTCTTGCCGTGACATCTCGGACTCCTGTTATCCCGCAGGTCCTGGGTAGCGTGGATTTCTCCACAGACCCCTGAGAATGAGCTGAGCACACAGGGTCTCAAGAAATCCCTGCTTTCCAGGGAGGGTACTGCCACAGTGTGTCTTGTACAAGCTATAAACATGGTTGGGAGTCTGTCTGCTCTTTTCTCGGTGCCTCTGTGTGGAGCTGCTTGTATGATGTGTGTGAACATGTGTGTGAGCATGTGTGTGAACATGTGTGGCTGTGGATGTGATATGACTGTGGGTGACCATGGCACTATTACAGTCACTGAGATGAGGGTGTCCTGGGCCCCTCCTGTGGCATCCCCTTTTAGCTCACCATAGCAACGAACACACACTACTCATGTACCAAGGCCCACGGCCTCACCTGTCCACCCTACACCCCAGGTCTGCCTGGATTGCCTTCTGACTCTAGCACCTGTGCCCGCCTCTGGGCGCAGCTAGGGTGGTGCTGTGCAGCCTTGGGGCGAGCCAGAGCTCTGGGCACTCACTCAGCTGGGGACCCCAGCTTCAGAGTCAGGACCACCAGAGCGACCGATTGGCTCAGCTTCTATCTGGAGGTCTGTGCCCACAACTGTAAAGCCCTACCTACTAGAGACCAGGTTCCCCTGGCAAGGGAGGAACGTATTCAACCAGAGCCGCAGGGACTGTGAAAGTAGTCTTGTTATGCCAAATCCACAGAGAGGCAGGGCACAGCGGAGGGATGCCCAAATGGGTAACTATGGGGAGGTGTGGATGGCACCGGTGGATGCCCCATCAGGAAGCACCAAGGGTTTCATCTTTGTGTGGAAAGCCCATAGCAGCCCAGGGCCCTGGCCAGGCCCTAGGACAGGGCCTCAGTGCCCACTCAAGGACACGCATCTGCTGGGGCGGCCTCCTCCCCGGCCCGGGCGTCCTCAGCCTCGGCCTGCCTGCTGAGCAGGTCTGAGCTCAGCTAGTAGTCCAAATTGCTTCTGGGAGGAGCCTGGTGGGTGCAGCCTGAACGGGGGGGGGGTCAGTCGTCTGAGGGCCCTGCCCCCCAGGAGTCGAGCAAGCAGCTGTGCCCTACTGCTTGTTGGCTTTCTGCTGCCGCAGGGCCTGCAGGAAGACCCCCTTCACCTGGCCCAGGGTCTGGTGGTACATGCGGAAGTCCTCCTCCTTCCCACGCAGGGCACTGCCCAGGGCATCTCTCAGGATTCCGTTCTCTTCCATTTGGATGGCCAGCCTAGACAGGGGAGATGGGGCTGAGTGTGTGGAGGCAGCAGGTGTTCTGGGGCCCAGTGTTTTAGCAGATGCTGTGGTGCAGGCTTAAGGGTCCCTTCCTCTCTGGACCCCCCAGGAGACACACACCAAATGGATCTTTCTCTGGACCCACCCACAGTACACTGGGGACTGTGCAAGCCATGCCAGCCCTCTCCTGACTGGGATACACCTTGGCCCCTTCAGTTCCTCTTCAGAGGGTAACTACGGGAGAAAGTGAGGGCACCGTCCAGTGCCGATACAGGTTCTCTTGGGACCCTGGGGTCATGGGGCACTGTGGTACCGACCCCCAGGCCAGTCCCGGCACAACCATCCTTCTGGGCAAATAGAGGTCCTTGGCGCAAGGGAGAGGGACATGGTCCCTCTGCCTGTGAAGCCTCCATGTGGACATCTCTACCCTCCATGTGGGCATCTCTACCATCCATGTGGGCATCTCTACCCTCCATGTGGGCATCTCTACCCTTTCCATAAGCCTCCAGGTGGGCATCTCTACCCTCCATGTGGACATCTCTACCCTTTCCATAAGCCTCCAAGTGGGCATCTCTACCCTCCATGTGGGCATCTCTACCCTCCATGTGGCCATCTCTACCCTTTCTGGAAGGCTGGGCAGGAAGCACCTGGCAGTCAGCTCTTCAATCTGGGATTCCATGGGCATATCGGAAAGCTGAGTGGAGGACGAATCTTTCTTGGCGCTCCCAGGTGGGTTGTGCTTGGTGCTGGTGGCCGGTGGCCCTGTGGGGGGGCAGCAGCCACATTCTGTTATGTGAGCTCTCCCTCCCCACCATGCCCACTTTCTGTGTTCCAGCTTGTGGAGCGTGGAGGCAGCACATCTCCTATAGGGTGCAGGCTGGGGCCACCTCTCTCTAGAAGCCCTCCCTGATGCTCTGCATCCCCATCCTGACTCTGCCTGTGCCACGGTGGTCCTCACCTGGCTCTCCACCTTTACTCTTCCACAGTTCTGTCACTTGCTCGTACCAAGAGTAGACAGTGGGGCCTTAGGGCTGGCCTGAGATCTGAGCCCAAGTCCAGGCTGTCACTGCTTCTGAGGCCGTCCCCACCCTGGTCCCCCCCCCCACGTCCTGGTCCCTCTACTGTTTCCATTCAGGCTGGCAGCTTTGTACTAGGAAGCTGTGGGCGACTGGGCCCAGTGGCCACAGAGTGCGCAGAGAAAGACGGCAAAGCCATTTGTGACCTTGGGTTGATGATGTCAGGGCATCAAAATATTCTGAGCTAAAAAGGCTTCAGGAAATCCCCAGCCTTGGTAGAACTGGCCTTCACCCCTGCTGTACGGCCTTGGATAAACCGTGGAAATCCCTGAGCTGGCCTCCTCCTTGGCACTGAGAGGAGGATGGATTCAGATTTGTCCTCAGTGAGTGTGACTGAATCACGGACAACCCCTGTGACTTCTATGTCACCCCACTGCCCCTCAGTCTCCTTGCTGTCTCTGTCCTTTCTGGTCCCTGTGTGCTTGGCCGCCTCCCTTCCCCTCACCTGTGCTCATGAGCTGTCCAGGGCAGGTGGCGGGGAGGGGGCGGGGGACAGGAGAGCTGTGCTCCCCGATGGGCCAGTGAGTGGCAGAGGCCACATGGGCTTTCCAGGCATCTAGGGTGACAAGACAGAAGCTGCCTGTGCAAGGAGAGTGGCACCCAAGAAAGGGACTTGGGCTTCCCAGCCGTGGAAAGTTCACCTGAGTCTGTCTTCACAAGCCTGCGTGTTACACTCTCCCACTGTGGTTGGCCCAGCAGACCAACTCTGCCCAAGACCAGCTATGATCAGGGCCCGATTAGGCTCAACCAAGGGCCAGGCAAAGGCTCTGGAAGGTGGCACAGGGAGGAGAGGCCGAGGGCATGCAGCATTTCAGGCTAAGTCTCCTAGATGGCTCCCATTGGGCCCCGGCTCTCTGGGAGCCAGCCTGGCACATGGGACAAGAAGCCCCTCACAGCAGGCCCCCACTGGGCTCCTACCTGGCTTGTTCCTGGCAGCTTTCTGGGACGCCGGGGCCCTGGCGGGTTCCAGACGCATCTTCTCCAGGTGCTGCTCCAGCAGGACGGCGCGCTGGCGTTCCTCCTGCAGCCTCTGCTCGGCCTCCAGCAGCTTGCTGCTGCTCTCCTCCACCCTGGCCATTAGACACGAGCTTCACGCCCTGCAGCGGTGCCCCCACAAGTGGTGGACACACTATGGAGTGAGGGTTTGCCTCCCGTGTCTTGAGTTCACGGCAGTAACACCAGAACAGGCATTTCAAACTCTGTGAGGCTTATACACACGGCAGGTGAGCCACCCTGAGCTCCTAGCTCCTGCCCTCAGAGCAACCAGCTCTCTGCTGCTTTCGCTGCTGCTTCTAGAACTTTCTGCCACACTATACAGATGCTCATGTGCCTGGTTTGGAGGTCTAGGCACAGAGTCCTGATCTCCTATCAAACACAGTCTCCTCCCTGCTTTTTGGATGAGTTTTTACTATGTAGTCTGTTTCTATTGCTGCTGTAACAGACCCACCACAAAACAGCAGAATTTTTTTTTCGAGACAGGGTTTCTCTGTGGCTTTGGAGCCTGTCCTGGAACTAGCTCTGTAGACCAGGCTGGTCTCAAACTCACAGAGATCCGCCTGCCTCTGCCTCCTGAGTGCTGGGATTAAAGGCGTGCGCCACCACCGCCTGGCAACAGCAGAAATTAATAAGCAAAGTTAGCACAAAATTGCTTGAGGACAGCGCAAAGTTAGCGTCTCACGGCGGCTCGGGACGCCTGGGCTCCTATCTAGAATCCCTGGTGAGGGAGAGTCCCCTCCCAAACCCACTCAGCGTCACCTCCCTGCCTACTGCTGGCTTCAGAAGGCACACTGTCCCCTCCATTCTCGAAGCTGGCTTTGGACCACTCTCACCGACTCATTCCCCACAGCTCCCTTGAATGGCCCCAGGTAGGAAAACTCTGCTTCTCTGGGCTGAAGTGGTCACCCAGGCTTGCCTTGTTTTGGGGACCAGGATACACTGCTGATATTCACAGGCAGATACCATGTCCTGCCTTCCATGGGACACATTCTGTGACTCTGCAAATGTAGGGACCATGACACATCCTTAATGCTCTGTTCCCCTGGACCTGGTGCATGCCGCATGCTTCTTACACTGCGCTCTTCACACCTGCTGCAGACTGACACCCTGGGAGATCCTGCTCCGATCACCTCACACGGAAGCTTGCTCTGTCCTGTGGGCCTTGCTATGGCTCCCTAAAGCACTTTGGATTTCTGTGGCCATAAAAACTCAGAAGGCCAGGGATCCCTGAGATCCACCCGAGCCAAAGGTTACAGAAATAGTGGCAGATCAGAGCTGCAGCCCGGAGTCCACAGTGGACAGCAGGGAATCGAATCATCTCTCTATACTGGTGAAAATACAACGGAGGATTGGAAGGGCAAGAACCTAATCACTACCCAGAAACTGTACGATGGGCTGCCGTATACTAGCCTGAATAACCAGTCGGCACCCATGAGGCACGAGTTTCTTGAAACTATCTTCAAAAGCAAGAAGCACAGCTGCTCAAAGGCCAACAGAGTCTGATGGAGGAGCGAGGCTGTGCTCATGCCCCGCATGGTCGAGCTGAGCTGCCCTGGCAGCGTGGTGGCTGTGCCTAGTGCCCGCAAGTAGCTATAAAGCAGCAAGGATTAGAACGAGCCCCCTGCTCCTCAGGCTGGCAATGGACCAGGCTTTGCCAAGGCTCCTGTGGTCAGAGGCTGCTGCAGTGCGTGCCACAGACCTAAACCATCTCTACCAGCTCTGCCAAGCAGCCCCACTCTGACCAGCAACACAAACGTGGCTACTCTGCAGGTCATAGGTCAGTGAAACAAGAAACACAATGACAACGGCATCAGCAGGCCTGCCTCTT
Organism: Ondatra zibethicus; assembly: GCA_004026605.1. Taxonomy (NCBI): domain Eukaryota; kingdom Metazoa; phylum Chordata; class Mammalia; order Rodentia; family Cricetidae; genus Ondatra; species Ondatra zibethicus. The sequence continues at coordinate 26,758 of PVIU01014417.1, forward strand.
CATATCTGCCATGCAAGAACTAAGGTCCTGGACAAGGTGGGGTGGGGGAGGATCGAGATTTGAAAATGACGGCCAGCTTAGTCTGGATGCGGTTAGCAGTGGTAGCAAGCTTGCTTTGGTCCCTGTCTACATCAGTAGAGCTTGCAGCAAGCCCAAGGCCCTGCCCTGTGGGGGTGTCACCTGGATGGCCTGCTGACATTGGAAGGTGGCTGCAGCCATGCAAATGGATGGAGTAGTGATGGTGCCTGGGACTGACACCTTACTTCCCAAACCCAGTCTCCCTAAAAACAAACCCATGAGGACTCGCATGCTTCCTGCTGAGCCTGTGTGGGGAGAGAGATGTGTATGTCCTGCCTATCCACAGCACTTAGGTGCTCTATAGTCATCTAGAATGGCCTTCCCTGGGCTTCCCTGTGACGCAAGTACCACAAAAGAATGGGGCGGACGCCAGGAAGAAACTGAGGCCCTGTCTCAGAAACAAACAGACAAAACGTCAAAGTAAAACGAGGACAGAAACGAACGTCTAACACAAGAAAGGGTTTGTAGACTAGAGACCAGTTAGAAACCAGTAACTCAGATAGAGGCGTTTCATCAGCTGGGAAGTCATGTGATTAGTCTGCCTCTGCAGGAAGAGAGCGATCCACGGGGTACCAGTGAGCGAAATAAGCAGAGGTTATGCATTATGCATAGCACGATTTAAATATTTATAACAAATTAACAATTTAAAAACAAACAAATCCAAGGCTGCTGTCACTCTGCTTGTGTGGAACAGGACTGCGGTGCTGGCTCAGGTGGGCACGGAGGGTCCTCCTTCCTGCTCTGCTCCTTCAGGGATGTGGGTGGTCTGTTTAACTGCGGATTCCGTTCACACTCACGGACTTGAGGGATAGATAGTTGGCATCGTGGACAATGGTCAAGCATGATATGAGTTTCCCAGAAAGAGTGTGTGTGTGTGTGTGTGCACACGCGTGTGCGAGCATGCGTGTGTGTAGGGGCTAATGTGTGTACATGTGTGTAAGTGTATGTGCATGCCATGTAGAGGCCAGAGGTCAACCTTGTTGTCCATCCTTAGGCACCATCACCTTTTTTTTTTTTTTTTTTTTTGGTTTTTCAAGACAGGGTTTCTCTGTGGCTTTGGAGCCTGTCCTGGAACTAGCTCTGTAGACCAGGCTGGTCTCCAACTCACAGAGACCCGCCTGCCTCTGCCTCCCGAGTGCTGGGATTAAAGGCGTGCACCACCACAGCCCAGCACACCATCACCTTTTTCAAGACAGGGTTTCTCACTGGCCTGAAGGTGGCCAAGCAGACTCAGCTGCCTGGCCAGCAAGCCTCAGACCTTGTCCCCAGCTCTGGGGTGACAAGTTAACGCCAACACGCCCTGTCCCCAGACAGATGACAGCCCTCTCCTCCCCACACACACAAGCGCAAAACTATAAACAATAATGGAATGCTTTTGAAAGAACTAAGTAAGCTTAAAATTATAAAAGGAAAAGGCAAGCAAGCAAGAAGGAATGCTGCAGGGGAGAGGCAGGAGGGCCAGGATTCTAAGGTCAGCCTGGGCTACAAAACCAAACCAAAACTAGATTTTAAACACCACCAGCAGCAACAAAACACAGTTATTAAAATAGGTTTCATGGTAGTCCCATCTTTTTAGAATACTATGCCTTAAATTTCTCTTAAGTTCTCATTCATGAAAGGCACCATACAATATTTTAAAAAACAAAGACTCAGAGAGCCAGCATTTGCAGATCTGTGTGACTACAGCACACACCTGTGACAGGCAGGCGCCACGAGCTCAGGCTTGAACACTCACTTTCAGGAAGAGCAACAGCAGACTGGGAGCGGCAGGGTGAAAACCCAGGGGGACGCAGTACAGGTGGGAGCAGCTGACTGGCGAGGGAGCTTTGTGCTAAAAGTCACCATGACACCATCCTGGCCCACAGTGAAGAAAGAGATAGAACTCTGCTAACCCTGCATGAGGGACAAGAGGTGAGAAAAAGCAACAGAGACCAACCATAGCACATACCCAATGCAGGGGCAGGGTGAGACAGAGGCAGAGGGCGGGGGAGGGGGGGTCAAGAGTTCAAGGCCAGCCTGGGCTACTCTGAGCTGTTACCACAACAAAACACAAAACCAAAGCCAACTGCATTCTTTTAAAAAGAGACACGTCAGCCAGGCAGTGGTGGCGCATGCCTTTAATCCCAGCACTCAGGAGGCGGGGGCAGTGGATCTCCGTGAGTTCAAGGCCAGCCTGCTCTACAGAGCAGGTTCCAGAATAGCCCAGGATTGTTACACAGAAAAATCCTGTCTCAAACAACAAAAACAAACAAACAAAAAACAAAACAAAAGAGAGAGAGAGAGAGAGAGAGAGAGATGTTTAGCGACCTCTGCATGGAAGACAGCCTCTCCCCTCTCTCTGTGAACAAGGAGAGAATGGGGCCATGGAGACGGCTGAGCGGGTAAAGCCACTTGTAACCGAGCCTTCCAAGCTTAGCCAGGTCCCCAGAATTCACATGGTCTCTAATCTCTACATGCCTATGCTGGCACATGCTCTCTCACCTGCACACACACACACACACACACACACACACACACACACACACACACACACACACACTCCTATACACATACATGCATGCACACACAATTAAATAGATAAAACCATAACTTTTTTTAAAAGGAGAAAAATGGATAAAAATCTAAGAAATAACTTATTTCTCAGACTCTGAGTCCAGATCTGAAGAGAAGGAGGAACCAGCTGAGGCCAGCTCACCCGGCTTTTCAGGGCTCGTGCCAGCCAGGACCCTTCCTACTGTACCCTGGGGTAAGGGGATCCCAGCTGGTTGTAGGACCTTCCTCAGGACAACAGGTCAGGAACTAGGTGAGGATGGGGTGAGGCAATCAGAAGCCGCAGGACGGATGCCCGGGGAAAGCAGAAACTACGCGAAGTAATGCCAGGGCTAACTGCTGGGAAAGTACCTGGGCTCTGAGGACCGAAAGCCTGGTTTTGGGGTGATGCTCTGGAAGTCCACATATCGTATCTTGCCTGATGACAGTCCTGCAGAGCCCCACAGTGACACAGGGCAGCAGAATGAACCAGGGGGCTCCACGGATGACGAAGGTGCCTGTGACTCTCAGCCATTGCCCCCTAACTCATATCCTAGCTGATTTCCTGCCTCATTCTAGGCCTAAGGCCACTTCAGGTGAAGAAAAAGGCAATGGGGAGGGAACTGAGTCACCCTGCTCCACCTGTGGCAGAGAGAGGCCAAGGGGGTGCCCCCAGTTGCCATCATGTGGGCAGTTCCCAGTGAGGCACAGGATTTCAAAAGGACCAACCATTGTACTTAAAGCCCCTAAGTCAGGATGGCAGGTTCTGCAGCGACCTTCTGCAGCGACGGTTAACCAGGTCACCCTCCAATCACAGACATAACCTAGCGAAAGGGGGGCCAAAGCCCCAGACGGAGGACAGACATTTGCACTAGCCACTGAATGCAGTCATAGAGAAAGCAGGTGTTTTCGGTGCCTGAGAACCAGCATGTGAGACTCTTCATTGCTTCTGTACTGGCCACCCCAGTTCCCTTGGAAGCAAGCTCTCTCCCCCAATTCCGTGAGTACCTGGGGTACCACCAGTCTGGCTGCTCTCTCTTGGGGGTGGGTGGGGGCTAGAACTCCCAGAAAACACACTATCAAGATCCCTGCACCCCCTCGGGCCTTCTGCTCTGTTCCTCAGCTTTCCCAGACTCCCTCCACCAAGCTGAGGCAGAAGCTGGCTCTTGTCTGTCACCGCAGAGCGGTGACTGTCACACAGCACTGCAGTGAGGACAGGAGCTTGGTGGCTTCCCTTGTGTTTTTTAGGATGGATTCCATGGCTGGCCCATGTGCCGGCCTGGGAACCTTCAGTTATTGCCAGCCAGGCCATTTGAGCAGGGGTGGAAGCTGTCGGCAAACCTCTGGAGGTGGCTGGGCCTCCTGGGTACCTCAGCTGCACGCTGGCTTCCTGCCTCTCGGTCAGCCACCTCCTGCACCCAGCCACTGCTAACATCGCGCTGTAACTTTCCCCATGAGACTCTTGGACAGCTCTGACAGGACGACCACGTCACAGAGCTTATCACCCCTTGAATTCAGTCAGACTGTTCTCACTACAGAACCAGTCCCCCAAGGTTACCACCTGACAGGCCGTCTGGGTGCACAGAAAACAGGGCTGTCCCCGAGAACGGGTTCTCCAGTGAGGACAGAACCCAGAGTTGTGGGCTCTGGAGGGGCATGGCAGTCGTGACTGTGAGAGCCCAGTCCCAAACCCACACAGGCCTAGGAGAGATCTGGCTGGGTGTCATGTATTACCGCTTCTGCAGGACAGTGACAAACTCATTCAGGCGGTCGCGCTCCACCTCGGCGGCTTGCCAGAGGGCCTTCATTTCTGCAGCCTGTGCCTGCCAGCCTTTTTGTTCTGGGGAGTCCAAGAACCTGGGCCAGAGTGGAGGGCAGAGGGCAGAGGTCATGTTAAGTTTGAAGAAATAAACATCCCCATACAGTGGCAGGAGGGATTGTGACATCTAGAGGTTCTCGGATGGCCAGAGGGGAGGAAGCCCAGACACTACCTGGTTATGTAGGCCACTTGGGCCCACTAAGTTGTTAGTGGCATTGGACCTCTGTGTATCAATCCCTATGAAGGCCCAGGGGCCCAGGATGTGGCTTCTGGGGCCTGGTTCCCTGCCAGTGTCAAGTGTCAATGTCTGGCTCAAAGTGTCACAGGTACTTCATGGGAGACAGTAGTCCAGAGAGAGAAAACCAACTTGTTTATAGCCACATGGTAAATCTCAAGTGAGAGGAGGTTTCGCCTGGATCCCAAGCTGACCTGCATGGGGCTGGGGCATGCTGGCAGCAGGCGTCTCCAGTGGACAATGCGTAGGACAAACCATCCTTTGTCCATGAGCCCACAAGAAGAACAAAGGGTGCATTTAAGCCCTGAGCCTGGCTTTATCCACAAACAGGGGCTGGAGAGCCAAGGGAATATCAGTGACTGAGTGTGGGGACCCACATGATGTGGGGCGCTCCCCCTGGAGAAAGATTCTCAGCGGGTAAGAGAAGGCTGTGGAAGGTGTGGCCGGGCTGACTCCCCAGTAATAGGAAAGAGGCCCAGACTGCCTGTCAGGGCCAAGGTCTGTCTCTGAAGCGGTTTACTTTATCAGGTGGCCCCACCACAGGCCTCTCCAGCCTTATGTAACCCTCCATGAATGCTTGGCTTTGCCTGGCCTCAGTCCTCCATCCCTGGGGATGCTGAGCCAGGGAAGGTGTAAGATCCAGAGCTAGGGATGCTATGCTCCTACCGGGTGAGGTCCCATGGGGACTCCAGAGCTAGGGATGCTATACTCCTACCGGGTGAGGTCCCGTGGGGACTCCAGAGCTAGGGATGCTATGCTCCTACCTGGGTGAGGTCCCGTGGGGACTAGGCAGGGATGGCCTCGTGAGAGCAGATTCCACCAGTGTGTGGCCCAGGCTGGTCACAGAGCTGTGTGGAGGCAAAGGGGGACATCAGCAGGTAAGGAGTGGGCACTGCTGGACTACACAGTGGACAGGGATAGAGGGAGCTGGTGGAGGAGGCTGTGTGGGCCTCAGTTTCCCCATGGACCAGTTGTCCTTCCTCGTTCAAGATAAAACAGAGCCCCAAGCAATCTAACAGTAGTGAGTCTGAGAGACTTGGGAGTAAGTGCGCCCCGAGGCTGGTGCAAGAAGCTGGACAAGGAACTCCCAGCAAGTGCTTGAAGTGATAGAGCTCAGGGCTGCCTGCGCCTCCTGCCATGAGGAGCCAATAGAACAGGAGAGGGTTTCAGGCGGATTGGCAGCAGGGCAGGCAACTTGAAACATTGCTGTGTGTGCATGTATGTGGTGTATGTATCGTGTGTGGTATGTGGGGGAGTGTGCATATGCTGTGGTGTATGGTGTGTATATTGTATGTGGTATGTGGTATGTGTGTTGGTGTGGTTCAGTTGTCTAACATGCACAAGACCCTCGTTTTGATTCTCAGTTTTGCATGAACTGGTGGTATCTGTAATTCTAATACTGGGGAGATAGAGCCAGGAGGGTCAGGAGTTCAGTCATTCTTGGCTACATCTCAAGTTCAAGGCCAGCCTGGGATACTTGAGACCCTGTGTTAAAAACAAAAAGGCCAGATAGTGGCGCATGACTTTACCCCAGCACTTGGAGACAGAGGTAGGAGGACCTCTGTGAGTTCAGGGCCAGCCAGGGCTACACAGTGAGACCCTGTCTCAAAATAAATTAAAACAAAACAAAATTGCACTCAGGGGCTTTCCATAAGAGGAAGCAGGGAGGCACCCTTTCTCTGAATACTGCGCAGTCACTCACAATCCCTCCAGCCTGTGTTTTCCTTACCGAGAGGATCCTAGCCTGCTGACGTGATCGCCTGCCGAGGCCGGAGAGCTGGTTACCGGGGTCTGGTCCTCAGGGAACCTGGCATGGGTGGGGCTGGCCCCTTCACCCCCTCCTTTACTGTGGAGATACTGCAGGGAACAGATGTGGGGTTGGATGTCAGGGTTTGGTGCCAGCGGGCGAGGGCAGGGGTGGGCTTGACTGGCTTCCAGCTCCCAGCTTATGAAAGAAGCTCCTCCCCAGGGCGAGCGCTGGCCTGGGCAGACAAGGACGCTCACAAAGCCTCTGCTCAGACGGAGACCAGTGCAGGCCAGGGCCACAGGGGGTTGAGGGCAGTGGGGGCCGGAGGCACAGAGAGGTCAGAGCTGACGTCTGTCCTCGGTGGCCCCACACAGGGTGTGACTCCAGGTCAGGACCATCCTCAGTCCTCACACCTGGACTTCAGACGCCTGAGGGCCAGTGGTTGTGTGGAAGTGGGGCTTCCCAGACTCTTTTGGAGACCCGGAACAAGGTCAGAAGGTGATGATGCTAGAATGTTTCAAGCACTCCTCTCAGGACACCAGGACTGAAGACTGCAAGGCAATGTCCCCCATCTGCCTGATGCCCAGAGCTCTCCCTTGGCCAAGCCTGCAGCCCCAGGCTCCCCTGGACACTAGGGAGTCAATTAGTGCCGGTCTGAGTTGAGAGAGGTCAGAGCTCTGGCTGCTCTGATGGACCTGGGATCCTAGAAGAAAACAAGGGACAGGGCTGCTCTGCGACCCACCTCCACCCACACAGTAGGTCTGAAGGGACCCACCTCCACCCACACAGTAGGTAGGTCTGAAGGGGTTCACTCATACTGGGAGACCTGTGTGCCTAACCCAGATTTCTCCTTCCCCAGAAGCCACCACCTCCCCTCTCTCAGCAGCACCCCAATAGGAGGAATCCCTAACAGCTGAAGGCATCTATGAGTAGCCCTGGGCACGTTCCCGGGTGAGACCCAGACGGTCGTCTACTGGAGCTTAGATGGTCCCATAGCAGGTACCAAGGCCCTGTAGCCTGTGCCCTTTGAGGGAGTTTCAGGAGAAAACATGGGCACACAGTGTGAGGAGAGATTTGCTTGAGAAGACCTGGGGAGCTAAGAGAGGCTCAAGACCCAGCAGGGAGAGACCAGGACTTCCTGGAGGGGCTCATGGGCACTGGCATCCGGAGGAGCAGTGCCTTGCATTGCCTGGCTGGGATGAGGCAATGGGAGAGGAAGGAGAAATATATGTGTAGGGACATTTGAGGGACCGAGAAGATTGCAGAAGTAGGAGGGGTGATGGAAAGACACAGGAGGGAAGTGGCAAGAGTTGGGACATGTGCTCAGGATCTGGATGGAATGTGGGCTAAGCAGGAATGGGGCACGGGGTGGTGGTGGTGGTGGTGTAACGGAAACCAAGGATGTGTGAAAAAGCAATATGGAAAAACTATTTTATAAGCCAATTAAAATATACAACAATTTTTAAAAAAGTAAGAGAGGTGTCCTGCATGGGTGGACAATGCTGCCTCTAGAATCCACAGGATCCACAGGATCCACAGGCCGTTAGATGAAAATTCCCGTGCTGGGAAGGTGACACCTCCCTCCATGTTGTTAATCAGGGAGGCCTCACAGGCTCCCAAAACAACACAGGCTTTCAACATTGCTCTTAGCTGTCCACCATAACTAGACACTAAGATCCTACTGCTGAAGACATTACACACTCTGGTTGTAGGACACAGAGAAATGAAGCCAGGGGAAAGCTGGGGGTCCACTCTGCTGGCTAGCTGTCGTGGTGCTGGAAGGTGATATGGAGGTTGCTGGGGGTGGAAAAGAGTCACCAAAGGTCATACCTAGCTGTGATGTGCCCACTGGCGTACAGTGGCCTGATTTCTGGGGGCAACCGATAGATTTTTGATTGTATTTGAAGCCTGTGCCCCAGGCTGTAACTCACGCCTGATACTGTAAACATGGGGAGGTCACAGACCATAGAGTCGGATCTTCTACTGTTATTTTGCTAAATGGACACGGTATCAAACTGCCTTCCACATGTGTTATACCCACAGTTTAGTGTGGGTTTCAGCCTCAGTCACAGAAGCTTTTACTTGCGGTGAGTGACAGAGACTTGCAATTGGTCAAAGTGCTGAGAATAAGTGACTGAGAGCTTAGCCCTAAATTGGACACCTGTACTCCCCTCTCGGAGGCTCAGCAAACTTGAAGAACAGGGGACAGGAAGAGCATAATGAGGATGGGAGGGGAGCTATGAAGCACTGGCCCATGGACATGACATGGCTGCTGCCCTCATGCGATTACAGCAGCTGCAGTTCCCTGTACAAGCCCTGAGCCAAACAGAGCCTGCCCACAGTCCAGCAGGGGCAGGGGAGGGGCTCATAAGACCACACCCCTCTCAGGAACTCCTGACAGCCAATGGTTGCTGAGGACTCAACTTTCTTCAGTGTTGTAGCCACTGGTGAGTTGCCCTCGCTCCAGTTACTAATCTTATTCCCTCCCTTCCCTTAATGCCAAAGCAACCCTAATTAAATTCAGTGATCACACACAGAGAAAAGAAGACAGCAGGGGACCTGTTGGGGAGAGTCAGAGTGGGAGTGGGGAGGGTGGGAGAGGGGGCGGAGGCTATGAAAACAACCCAAATATCTTCATACATGTATGACACTGTCAAAGATTTAAAAGAGTTTTAATTAGAAAAGAAGTGTGGCTGTCCTACTGACTGCAGTGTAAACACATGGCTGGATCATGAAGATGGGGCCACAGCTGCAGATGGGAGAGGATCAGCTGGGAGGAGTCTGGATCCTCTTGGCCCTGGTGAAGTTGAGGGTGACAGGAAGCCAGAGGTGGCTTTGAGCTGAGCAGGGACATGATCAGGTTGGTGTTTTAGACAGATCACGCGTGCTCAGGGCCGTGTGGCCCACAGACAGGGGCTTGTGTTTTAGGAAGGAAGAGTGAATACAGAATTAGACAAAGGCTCCTGGACGCAAGGGGTACACATGGACCCAGGACGGCGCAGTGTGGCCAGTGCTGACCTGAGTGCAAGCAGGCAGAAAGTGCTAGCCGGGCACCGACGCCCCGGGGCCCCGCTCACCTGCGCACCGAGTTGCCCAATCTCCAGCTCCAGCTGCCGCACCTTGGCCTCACGCTCAGCCACCATGGCCCGCAGCTGGGCCACAAGGCTGCTGCTCCGTTGGGCCTCACTGTTGACCTTCTGGTCCAGGTGGTGCTGGGATGTGCGCCTCGATTCCTCCTGCACACTCAGGCTGCCCAGAATGTCTTGCAGCTGCTTTAGCTGGTCCTGAGGGCCGGACAGAGGGCAGGAAGAGGCAGCCTTGGGCTACTTGGGTAGGAAAGGACAGGACAGGGGGGCTGGCTTCCTTACCCGGAGCCATCTGGCTTTCTCTGGGCCGAGACCACCCTAGCGGGAGACACTAGTTACCCCACTGAGAACCAGGAGCGCCCTCCCTGGGGATCCATGGCTCAATTCTGATGCCTTCTGGCCTCAGATTTCCTCCTGGGAGACTGGGGCCAAGAAGGCCAGATGGGAAAAGCGACTCTTTAGTTACCAGAAGGAAGTTCAGTGGGTGGGTGCCCAGCTGGTAGGCACACATGTGAGTACGAAGAAGGACTGATCCAGCATGCCTCGTGAGGAGCCCGTCAGCACCTGACCTGAGGCCTGGACCCTGGACATATCCCCAGGGAGGCTCTAAGGACAGAGGCTCCTTGCTTTGGGGCAAAGAGGAGCGACAATATGACCTGCGGCAGGAGCCCTCAAGAGAAAATGGAGACTCGGAACACCCCAGGCACAGAACCGTCAGTGAGGTGCCCACAGAGGCAGACTGATCCTGGAGGTGGGTGCCCCCATCTCACCCCATTACAGAGTGCTATCTCCTCTGGGGTCCCAAGGCCAAGGGCGCTAGGGTCACAGTATCTCCCTCACGCACTCTGGGCTGCTGTGTCCCAGAGGCAGGACTTCACTGTAGGAAGCACATCTGAGGTGTCTCTGCTCTCAACGCCCCCTGCCTGCATACCATGAGGGCATCAATCAGTTCATCGTCATGCCTGCCCTTCTCCACCAGGGTCACCATCTGGGTCTTGAGGGTCTTCACCTCACTGGACAGCACCTTGTTGCGAGAGCGCATGCCCTCAAACTTCCTTCTCAGTTCTTCCAGCTCCGTCTGGAGGGCGTCCCGCTCACTGGCCAGTTTCTGTAATTAGGGAGTGAGAGTTGAGGCTAGCCAATGCCGTAGTTCAGGGTAACCCAGTTCCCACGGGCTGGGGAGACTCGGAAGGGGCAGTTGTGGAAGGCCACAGGAACCAGGGATAGCGCCAGGGCCCTGACCGCAGGCAGACCCAGCTCCCCTTTCCTGATGGGCACTTAGCAGGCAGCTCTAAGGGACAGCAGCGCACCTCTCCTGCCTTAGAAAACGAACATGAGGACTGGCAAGATGGCTCAGAAGATTGAAATCCGAGCTTGTTCTCTGGGGCAGGAATAGAAGGTGAGTCCTGCAATTGCCTTCTGGACTCTACATGTGCACACACACGCACATACATGCACACATGCTCTCTCGCACACACAGCAAATAACTACAACAAGCCACACTGCCTACCAAACTCGTTTCTTCATCAAAATGGCTCGCGGCCACTTTGTGTTGAGTTTATGGTTTCTAACAGGAACATAGTGCTGTTGGGAGCCGACTGCTGACCTCTTCCCACTTAAACCCACTCAGCAAGGGGCTGCACAGCTAACAGGGCTTCTGCGACATCCCTACAGTGTGGAGACGGGAATCCCCTCTGCTTTCTGCACCTGTATGAACTAGATGCTCACATACTTCACCAATTTTCAGAGCCTCTCAGTCTTAAGTTTCCTGTGGGCCTACTGTGTGCACTTTGGCAGGAGCTGGGGTAAAACAGATTATCTGTTCCTAAGGAACAGACTGCTGCCTCCTGGGAGGTGGGGGAGGGGACAGAGGAGGACTCCCTCAGGGGGAGGGGACAGAGGAGGACCCCTCAGGGGGAGGGCACAGAGGAGGACCCCTCAGGGGGAGGGCACAGAGGAGGACTCCCTCAGGGGGAGGGGACAGAGGAGGACTCCCTCAGGGGGAGGGCACAGAGGAGGACTCCCTCAGGGGGAGGGGACAGAGGAGGACCCCTCAGGGGGAGGGGACAGAGGAGGACTCCCTCAAGCCGTGGCAGCTGAGCAGAAACGGGAGCTGCTGAGAAGAGCTGAGGTCCTGTGTGTGCGAGAGGTCGCGGAGGGGCAGAGGCCAGGCAGGCCAGCTAAGCCCTGCAGAGTTGCTAGGGTGGGTGGGGCAGCAGATGGCTTCTTCCTGGGTCCATTATGGCTGGAACGGCATCAGCCTAGCTCAAGATCATGGACAAGTGGAACAGTGGGACATGGTGGCTTTACCCAGGTCTGGGCAGGCGGGGGCCACTGCTCACCTGTTGCTCCACAGGCTCTTGTGACCACCTGGACAGAGGACGACATGGGCCTAGGACCTGTCTCCTCCCGTGGCCATTGTGACTCAGGCAATCCTTTCTAAACATCTTCCCACAGACAGTGTCACTACAGCCAGGTGCAGGTAAAACTGCATTCCTAATCCTGGCTCCTCTCCCTCACACACAGGCTGTGGGTTCTTCATGATTCTTCCCACATCCCCCTTTCCTGTCCATCAGTCTCAGGCTCCCCAGAGTCACCCCCTACATCCCATGTGTCCAGCCTTCCACTGTCAGTTTCCTACCTCGATGTTAGTCCTTGGTCACATCTCGGAGGGACTGTCACTCTGCTTCTGTGTTGGCTTGAACAGGAATGAAAGTCATTCCTATTCACAGACTCATGTGTTTGAATGCTTGGCCATATGGAGTGGCACTATTAGGAGGTGTGGCCTTGGAGGAGGTGAGTCACTAGGAAGTGGGTTTTGAGTCTCAGAAGCTCAAACCTAGCCAGTGTATCACAGTCACTTCTGATGTCAATGGATCCAGCTGTAGAACTCTCTTTTTCCCCAGCACTATGTCTGCCATGCTTCCCACCATGATGATAATGGACTAAACCTCTGAACTGTAAGCCAGCCCCAATTAAATGTCTTTCTTTATAAGAGTTGCCAAGGTCATGGTGTCTCTTCACAGCCATAGAAACCCGAGCAAGGGCAGGCTCTCAGCCCTCCTATCTCACCTCCCTCCCCCTAAACCATGTGACCCATCCGAAGGTCAGGGGACCCTGTCTCTTCACAAATCAAAGTGCCTTGGTGATGATGCTGGCATACGAGGTTCAGCAGGACCCAGTGTGCCCAGCCCTACAGACGGCTGACATGCAGAAGGCTGGATGAGGCTATGATAAAGCTCCTGGCACCCCGACACAGGCAGATAGGATTTCCCGTGGGAGGGTTATGGAAGGTCTCACTGTTAGAAGCTTCTGTCCCGTGCTGCGGGCAGAGTGAGGGCCACTCACAGTCAGCAGTGACAGAGCCTGGAGTGCTGGCCCGCCCATTCTGTTCAGACCTTGGTGGGCTTCCTTCACCCCCCCCCCCAATTCTACTACTGGGAATGTGATCCAGTGTGAGGGTGTCTGGATTTGGAATCACCATCACTGAGAAGACACACTCTGGGCATGCTTGTGAGGATGTTTGCAGAGGAGAAAAGACCCACTCTGAATGTGGGTAGCGCATCCCGTTGGCGGAGACCCAGAGGAAGCCAGCCACACCACAGCACACTCATCCCCTTGCTTCCCACTCCTGCTACACCTTCCCCTCCAACAGAGAGCTGAAACCAACCCTTCTGTCCTCACATTGCTTTGTCAGACATTCATCACAACAGGGACAGTGACCAGGACACCCTGTACCTCCACATATAGCTCTCCTCACACTGCCACAGGCCCAGGGTGAGGCCCCACCCAGGCAGCTCTAGCTGGCTGAGATGGGAAATGAGACCCATTCACAGAGCTGCCCCAGGGCCCAGCCGTAAGGGATGGACCTCCCACCCGTGGGCTGAAGCCTATGGCTGGGCCCGCCTCACCTCCCAGCTTGCCTGCTTGTCCCTCTCTAGGTTGCGGATCCTCAGCAGGTTTTTCTCTTGCGCTGTCAGCTTCCGTGGGTCTGAACCGACAGGCAGTGGCTCAGAGCCCGACGAGCCTGTCGTTTTGTTCTGACGCTGCCCCAGTTGCTTCTCAAGCTCTCGGACCTGAGGATGGTAAAGCTGGCTGTCCCACAGTGCACAGCCAGGGGGCCTGCCACTTGGGTGCCTGGAGGAGTCTGCCAGACTGAAAGTGGAGCCGCCCTTCCAGGGTGTGGCACAGGCTGCACCCAGGCTCCTGGACCCTCTGAATCTCAGTCCCCCGTCAGGAACATGGGTCTGCCCGAGGGTACGTTCTGCATGGGGGCTGCAACGGGGGCTCAGCACCCCAACCCACCTGAACCCTGCAAGACCCTTAAGTTCTTCCTGGAAAGACAAGTCTTGGAGTTCACTCCAGACCAAGATGCAGGGCTCTGGGGGCAGGAAGGGCCTGGAAGCCATATTTTAACAAAAGCCATGGGTGATTTTGTTTCTTAAATCAAACATTCATTTTTATTATACATTTCAACCCTTACAGTAACCGTACAAAATGGTGGTTTCTCTGAAACCACCCCTTACATTTGTGACCTGTTTGAACGGCACTCGCTCCCCTCCCTCCCTGGTTCCCTTCTCTTCACTGCCCATGTCTTTTAGGGTCATTTTTAAAAAATCCTCTCTGAGGGAAAACACAAAACATTGTTTCTTTTTGTGTGGCTTGTTTTACTTGACACAATGATCTCCAGTCCTATCCATTCCCTGCAAATATCATGCTTTTGCCTTTTATTCACGGCTAAGACGCCACGGTTTATGCATGCCACATCTCTCTCCTTCCATGCGCTGAGTCTGTACTTTATGTACAGACGGGCACCCAGACTGAAACCACGCAGTAAGCAGGTGTCTGTGTGCTGAGCAGACTCTTCCGAGTACTTATCCAGGAGTGGAACCCAGAGTTGCATCACACCGTAGCTGGAGCGTCAGCTTTCTGAAGTCCCTCTACACGGACCTCCACAGTGGCCACAAGCACCACGTGCAGGACCCCGCAGTGTACAACGCTCCTCATTCCCAGGCCCTCACCAGCGTATGCGGCTTTCTCCATGACCATGCTCCTAACTAGAAGATATGGAGTCTTAATGCAGTTTTGATTTATATTCCCCTAAGGCTAAGGATGTCGACTATTTAAAACACATATTTGTGAGGGCTGGGGAGATGGCTCCATGTACAGAGTACTCGCCATGCAAGTGCCCACACAGAAGGCAGGCCGGCATGGAGGCCTGCCTGTGATCCCACCACTTGAGACACAGAGAGGGGAGCCCGGGACTGGCTGAGTCCCTGAGCTCCGGGTGTAGGAGGAGACACTCCTTCAGCACAGTGGAGGGAACACCTCATCGACTCTGCCTCTGTGCACGTGTGCACACACGCAAACACACACACTTGCTAACCATTCGCGTTGCTCCTCCTCAGAAGTGTACGTGGAAATCGTTCTACATTTTAAAAAATGAGTTACTTGTTCCTTCATTGAGGTTCTGGGTCCTTTATGTATTTTCTGAACGTTAATTAATCTCCAGAACCGCACCAGGCAGAGACCGCCTCGCCCAGCCGCTTCTCTTTGCGCTGCTGGCTCTCACCTAATGATCCCTGTGCTCCTCCTACCGGTTCTTGCCTCCGGGTCCCCAGCTATTGGATCCCATTCAGGCCTGAGCTTTGTCTGTTTTTCTAGAGCATTTTAGGAGTTTTAGGTCTTACACTGAGGTCTCTGATCCATTTTGAGCTGATATTTTACAGGGTGAGAGGTAGGGCTCTAGTTTAAGCTCTGAGTAGATAGATATTCAGCTTTCCCAGCCCCATGCCAGGGGCAGTCTCCTCTCCAGTGTGTGCTCCGTAAACCAAGAATCAGATGCAACCAGTTCCAGGCGGTGTGGCAGCGGATAGGACACTAAAAACAGCTCGTGACAGTGGTGGTGGATCTGCTGAGCCGGCATGTGCTGGGCACTTAAAGGCAAGGAGACTTGAGCTCACACCTCTAGGATCTCAAAGTTAGGGTTTTGGGGTGCCCTTCATGCTGGCTTCAAGGATTTCACAAAAGATTCTAAGGGAAAAGCCACCCAGGAGGAGGGGGGCTGGTGCCTGGGAATGTAGGTGGCACGCTTGAGGAACTGAGGGAATCCCATGTCTTCCACAAGCTTCTCAGTCTAAAGACAAAATGAGGGCGGTGGGGCAGCAAGCCTTGGCTAACCACTGCCCAGTGATCCCACCAGGATGGCACTGTGCTGAGGACCTCTGCCCCACACATGCTGACATAGTCATTTCTGCCAAGAGCCCAAGGGATGGGGGAACAGGTGCCCCTATTATCCCCATCGCATACACGTGGGAACTGAGGCAGAGACAGTAATTTGAGTGCCGACCCACAGGTGGTGAGGAGAGGGCTGGCGTCTGGATACAAGTTGGTCAGCTCTGGAGCTGCGACTCCTTACTTCCTTTGGTTAAAATACTTAGAAAACGAACAGGGAGACCAGGCTGTTTTATTGGTTACCAAAAACTTTCAAAATGGACTTGCGAGTCTCTGGGACGAGACTGGAAAAAGCCTACCATTAGAGCAGTCACGCAAATTTACATGAACTTGGGGAAAACAAGCCCGTAGAAAAGCCAGTCACACGCGAGGCTGTGGGTTAAGGCCAGGGCCAGGCACGTGGAAAGCATTACATATGTGCATGCGCACGCAATAACAAATGAACACCAGGCTTGGAGGAGGATGTAAGGCTGCACTCTGCAAGGACATGCTGTGGGGCCCCTTGGCTCTGGGTGGTGCATGTGCTCCGGAATCCGGGCCAGGGCCGTGTTTGGGGGGGGTCGCTCGGGCTTTCTGTTCAGGGCCAGGAGACTCTCACTCACCTTATTCTGTAAAACTAGGATTTGTTGAGCCCTCCCCCTCCAGGTCCCTGGTGAGGCCAGGAGTTGCTGGATGTTTACGTCTTCCCCAACTTCATTGGCCAGAACCTGAAATAAAGCAAGGTGCTCAGCGCTCAGGTGACAGCAGAGGCTGCCCAGTCCTTCCTGCCACTCACTGCATGGGACTCGGAGCTGGGGCAGGGTTCCCGAAGGCCTGCTCCTTTGGCATGGCCTTCCTCACACCTCAAAGCTCGGCTGTCACAGGTCAGTTCAGCTCTGTGACACTCCAGCACCGTCCTGTCCCACAGAGCCCATCAATGCCCACTTCCTTGTACCACACGCCTGTTATCACAGAATTCCTGTTGGCTCAGGAACTGCTACAGGGCCTGGCCCTTTGTGACAGTCACTGCCAAGAAGAATTGAGCGAGGCTGCTCTGTCTCGGGAAGATCTGACACCGTGGCCACCAGCGTTGTATGAGGTCAAGCCTATCTCAAGGCTTTGAGGTAGAACTGACACCCTCCGCATGTCACCAAGCTGATCCCTGTCCAGCAGGCCGAGTCTCTGGTCCTTGTTTCCACAACAGAACACTGTTTTGGAACTCTTGGCCAGTCTAAGTGGTTCCAGCAAGGAGGACACATGCCAGAGAATTCACTATGTCAATACCAACAGTCAGCTGTTGGGGCCTACACGCTACACCTGAGCAATTTCCTCTGAAAGGGGCTCTCAGGGCACAAATTCCCTGTTCACTGTCTGCACCGCAGGTCACAGAGGGCAGCAGGTGGGCCAGGCAGCACGCCGAGTGGAAACCTAGGGTGGGTCTACCAGGGCAGGGTGGGGTGGGGGAGGTGCAGGGAAGGCTCCCAGGCCTCTCCCTCGTGGGCAGAGCTAATCTCAGTCCATAGGCAGATCCCAGGGCAGTGTGCAGCCCCCAGGCAGGGCTGACCTAGCACAGGCAGGAGTAAGGCCCCCTGCTTTGGAAGAGAAGCCAGTGGGCTATCAGGATTTTCCTGGGACCAACCCTGGCCATGTAAAAAAATCCACACCCTGACTCTGAGAGACCTTCTGGGCCACGCGGAGTTCCTGCTTTGCGGCCTGGATCTGGTTGCGCAGGTCGCTCATCTTCAGGTTGGTGGCTGCAAGCCTGTCCTGCAGAGCTTTCACCTCCGCCGTCCCCAGCTGGTTCGGGAGAATAGAGAGGAAGTCGTCACTATGGCCTAAGTAGTAATAACAGTCAGGGCTACTATCTGTATGTTCCAGGCTCTGGGCAAGGGCTGGAGTCTTCAGAAATCCCCAGCGCCTTGAGATGCAAAGCTGAGGTGGGTGGGAGGTAAAGCATCAGGAGGCCTGAACTACCTGGCTATATAGGGTGGAGCATGGACAGTTCAACATCAGGGCTGACCTGTTTGCTCCATGTATTGTACACACACATGTGGCCACACGCATGGCCAAGGCTGGAGCATCTAGGGGAGGCAGCAGGTTCCACATTTCCCAGATACGCTGCTGTGCCCAGAGACAGGCTTATGCTAAGAGCATCCTCCGTTCATCTGCAGAAAGCCGCACCAGCTCGCCAGGCACATGAACTCCCCAACTCAGGGCCTCTTCTTCTGCGGCTGGAGTTGCCGGCACAGGCCATGAACCCACCAGCAGAGCGGGATACTACGTATTTGCTTTAATGGAATATGGTTTGAAACAACAGCCCTGGAAGACACAAGCTGGAACTCGGGGACATCTGCTTTTTATCTTTTCTCTTAAAAAACTAATGTCTGAACTGGGCATAGTGGCACAAACCTTTGATCCCAGCCAGCACTTGGGAGACACAGTCAGATGGATTCCTGTGAGTTCAAGGCCAGCCTCATCTACACAGCAAGTTCTAGGACAGCCAGGGCTACACAGTGAGACCCTGTCTCAATGATGATAATGATGCTTGAGGCAAATGATGGGAATACATGATCAGTATACTGTCAAGGCTGGAGAGATGGCTCAGAAGTTAAGAGCACTGGCTGCTCTTCCAAAGGACCCAGGTTCAATTCCCAGCAACCACATGGCAATTCACAACTGTCTGTAACTCCAGTTCCAGGGATCCTATGCTCTCACACAGATATACATGCAGGAAAAACACCAACACACATAAAAATAAATAAATAAAATTTAAAAATACATATATGGCCTGTCTCTGTCTCAGTAGATTTTCTTGCAACCTCCATGATCAAGTCAAACTCCTTCCGTTGGATGAAAATCAAGTCCGGGGGTGGGGGACAGAGCTGCCCTGGCATACACAGGGTCAGGGACAGCACAGAGGGATTAGAACTCTGGTCCTTCTGCTGTCCTGGCCAAGTCTCCCAAATCAGAGCTTCTGCTGCCAATGCTGCTACAGACTGTCGTGGCAACAGTGAGGTTGGTTAGCAAGCTAAGTACTCATCAGGCCATGCTGAGACGTATGTTCCTGCCCCAGTGGATCAAGGGCCTGGGCTTCGGGGATGCAGGGTAGTGTCAACGGGTGACTGCTTTCTTTAGCAAACACCAAGAGAAACATGCGTAAATGTTAGCGTGAAGGAAAGGCCCAGCAGACCAAGTCTGCAGACTTCTATGGAACTTGGGGCCACAGAAATTAGGCCTGGCCGTGGGATTCAGGAGTCCCTGACTACATTAACGCCACTGCTAGGATAAAAGCGAAAAATCAACGTGGACGATATTTGCAGAGTGGAGAATTCCACAAAACGCAAACAGATCCTTGAAAAAAATGCACACTTGCTGCCCTCATGGCTGCCTGCCACTCGCTTTTTCTTCTGTTAGTGTATGTTTTTAAATCCAGCCTGGCTGAGAGGCAGCAAGCATCCTCTCCTGGTGCTCAGGGCTTCGTGCCATGAACCGTAGGGTCTTGGCAATCCCGCTTCGGGTACTGCAGGAGGACATGAGCTCTGGGACCTCAGCATCTGGAAAGCTGCTCAGAGAGTGAGCAGAACGCAGGACACATCTGGATCTAGAACCAGGCTGTGATGCCCACTGCCCCAGCTCCTCACCACAGAGGTGGTCAACACTAACCTCAGGTGTGTGGGAGGCACGCGGGAGGTGTGCCAAGGCCCCTTGGCTTGGGTGAGCAGCTGACATCCTGGAGAGGCCAGGGAGCTGGGCCCACTCTCCCTCCCAGCTACCACAGGTGTTGCTCTGGCCCCTTCTGAAGGAACAGCCACAGTGCTCTGGAAACAACCTTCTGAACTTCTTGCAGAGAGGAAGGCCTTCAGCTGCGTTCCGGAACGCACTCCAGAGGAGACCGGGGCCTGAATGTGCTGTGAGAAGCAGGCTTTGGGGTGCAGCTGCCCCGTGGTGCACACATGGTTTTGTTCGACAGGGAAAGGACCTGACCTGGACAATATGAGATCTGCAATCCGGCACACTCTTCTGTCAGAGACCCAGGCTCCTAAGGATGGTTACAGAATCCTTCTGAGACCTCTGAAAGCACCTCCCCAGGTGCCCCCTAACCTGTTTGTTTGATTTTTGTTTTTTTGAGACAGGTTTTCTCTAACAGTCCTGGCTGTCCTAGAACTCACTTTGTAGACCAGACTGGCCTCGAACTCCATCCATGTGTATAAAAGCACACATGCACACCCCCACACACTCCCACACACACAAACACATGTACATGTGTACAAGCTGGAGGGGAAAAGAACAGAACTCTGAGCAGCTGGGAACAAGCCTGCTGCCTGGATTAGGCTTTGCGGGTGTCTCCCCATGGGGGGACTGTAGAGGAGATGGCCACCTGGAAGCAGACAGCTAGGCAGACCAGCCTACCCCCGCCCCCCCCG
The DNA here is from genome assembly GCA_004026605.1 of Ondatra zibethicus. Lineage (NCBI taxonomy): Eukaryota > Metazoa > Chordata > Mammalia > Rodentia > Cricetidae > Ondatra > Ondatra zibethicus. Next base: position 46,889 of record PVIU01014417.1, read on the forward strand.
TCTTATGTCCCCAGGGCTTGGAGGCCCCAGCTCTACCACTTCCCCAACTCCCATGGAAACTGGCGCAGAGCTGAGCCTTCCTTTGCCTCTGCCCAGCATCCTGGCCACAGGGCATAGATAGGGCTGTTCCCTTGGGGTTGCTCTGAGGAGGCCACAGCAGTAGAGAAGAGCCCTTGGCTGAGCAGTGGGTGGGGGACCATGGCAGGGTACCTGAGAACACACGGGGAGGGGAGGCCCAGGTGATGGCTACCTCACAAACTCAGCACAGAGAAGAACTCGTACCAAGGATCTGTCTCCCATCTGGGTCCTCAGTGGCTTGGCCCCTGTGTCAGTGGTCCCCTTGGCCGACGGCCTGGCTGGCGCCATCTGCAGCTGAAAAAGCAAACCTGGTACTAATGCTTGGTTCTGGTCGCAGCTGCACAGCCAGCTGAAGTACCTGCTGCGGCTGTGTCTGAGCCCCCAGTTTACTAATGGAAGGAATGGCCTTACCTGCTGTGGCTGGGTGTGTGGCCCATGCCCTAGCGTCTGAGCCCCCGGCTCACTTGTGGGCCACTGATGGAAGGGATGCCCTTTCCAAGCTACTTGTGAAGGAGAGGTTTGGCTGATGGTCAGCCCTGCTTCCTAGCTGCCCCGGCAGAGCAGCCTGAGAATCTACTGAGACCTCAATAAATAACCACAGCACAGCTGCATGTTCTGAGGTGGTTTGAATGGGTATGGCCCCCCCCCCGTAGTAATAGGGAGCGGCACTGTGGGGGTGTGGCCTTGACTGTCACTTGGGGGTGTGTGGCCTTGAGTGTCACTGGGTGGGGGCTTTGCAGCTGCAGAAGCCCAAGCCAGGCTGTGTTGTTCTGTCTTCTTGCTGCGTGTGGATTCGGTTGCAGTCTGCCTGCATGCTGCCTCGCTTCCTGTCATGACCATGACAATGGACCAAACTGTAAGCCGGCCCCAATTAAATGCTTTCCTTTATAAAAGTTGCCATGGTCATGGTCTCTTCACAGCAATAAAACCCAAGACACTCTCTCAGCCGTGGAGACAGAATAAAGAGAACATAGACTTTGGGCTACAGGAAAGATAAAGGAATGTGATGGAGCCTGCTGCAGGTAGCCAGGCAGCTGACCCTTCAGTGGTGGCCTGGGATTTGGGATTTGGTCCCTCTCACGCCCCTGAGAGCACCCTGTTCAGCCCTAGGCCATGCTGGTCTGTGAATTCTCCCAACCCTGCACTATGAGCCTCTGAGCCCTTTAAATGGACGCTGTGCCCACAGTTTCTGGCTGGGCCTGCTGGGTGCTCCCCTTCCAGCCGCTCCTGCCGCTCCTGCCTGCCAGGGTGTTGTTCTCCTTCCTTTGCCATGGATGGGTGCTGTGCCACATGCCCACACGGCTCCATCTCCCAGAAGTGAAACCTCCATGCCTACTCTAGTCCCCCCAGTGTGCGCGGCACAGAACCCGAGCCAAATCTCTAGAAATTCATCCCAGAATGAAGAAACTCTTGCTCAGTGCCAGTGTGAGGACCAGGGTGGGTCATGCTGGGCCTCGGGACTAGACTTCAGACTCAGGAAAGGCTCCCAGCTCCCTCCAGTCCGAGGACCCCATTACTCCTAAGGAACCAGAACCACAGGCTGTGCCCTTGCTGGAGCAGCAGGGGTCTGTGGTTAGTTGGGAGGGGACCGACATAGCAGGGTCACTAGTCCTGGCTGTGGCTTCAGAGGAGCAGGGGTTTCTGGGAACTGATTACACACGTTTATCCGGTGCCGTCTACACACCAGGCTTTGTTCTAAGTGGCTACAAAATGCCACATTGTTCAGCTCTCAGCAAGCCTGGCAGCAGGGTTGCCACTGTGGCCACCTGGTGGATGGGGGATGGAGGCACAGAGTTTCCAGAGGGGCACGCTCTGTTTCCACTTCCCTTAGCCACACCATGCCAGGCTCTTCCCAGCAGCCAGCGACCCCAGCTGCCTGTCATGCGCCCTCCCTCTGGATGTGGCAGAACCTGGAGAATTCACTGCAAAAACTGTGCCTTCCCTGTGACCTCCAAGTGTGGCCTCTCTGAGTCCCCTCCCGAGGAAGATCAGCCAGGGCCCTTACTTCGTGTTCCAGCTCCTGGATGCGGTTAGTCAGCTGTTTCACCCTGGCCTTCGCGCTCTCTGACTCTGCCATCAGCCCCCGGTTCTTTTTGGACAGTTCAACGATTTTGGTGGCAACTAGATCCCCAGCCATCCCGGTTGCCCCTACAATTAAAGAAATGGCAAGGCCCATTAAAAATACAACCTGTGCTTCAAATCTACATGGCTGTTCAGGGGATCAAGCAGGGTCTCTAGGAAGTCATGGCCTCCAGAAGGTAAAGAAACCCTGTTTCAGCTAAGTTTAGGTGTAAGATGCGGTGTGAGCACCCATGCTGCTCATGGAACACAGGGAGGGTTCTAGAGAGAGACAACTATCAATGTGTGTGGGAGGGTTCTAGAGAGAGACAACTGGCAACTACCCAGAGAAGAACAGGGATGATCCAGGGGTGTCTTTCTGGGAGCTCATTTCCTCCTGGGACTTAGAGGCAACAAAAAATCTACTATCAGCCCCCAGAAGACTGTCCGAGGAAGCTGGAGGAGCAGGGAGAGAGCCCAGTGAAAATGGCAAAATCCTTTCCCTGTCTTCCCCGTCCTTCCTCCGGCACAGCCTCGCTCCTGAAACCGCAACCCTGGGCGAATGAAGACATTCTTTAAAATATGCGCAGCAGCTGCAAAGTAAAAGCCATAGCACTGACTGTGAGCGCTTCCATACAGGGGCAGAACACATGGAAAAGCTGTATGGTGGTTCATGTCTGCAATCCTGCACTTGGGAGGTAGAGACAAAAGGACTAAGAGTTCAAGGCTTGCTTTAGCTACACAGAGAAATAGAGAATAGCCTGTGCTACATGAGATCTTGTCTGGAAAAAAAATCCCACAAATCTGTAATATACAAGCAGCATGCAAAGGGACCTAGATGGTGCTGAAGTTCCTACAGCCCTCAGCAAGAGGAGAAAGGAATTCTAACTGGAGTATATGCTATGCTGTATATGGAGGGGGAACAGGGAAAAAAAGGGAGGGAGGGAGGAAGGGGAAAAAAACAGACAAACAAGGATCAGCCAGACTTCTCTCCCCAAAGCAAGAGGCTGAATGATGATCTCGGCACATAGTGGCGCTGAGCTGTCTCAGGAGGAGTCAGCCTGCACTGGCAGGCAGCAGAGATAGAGCCCTGAGGGAGAGATGGATCTCCTGCTCCGCCTGGAGCTTACAGGTTTAACCAAGGCTCCCTCCACCCCAGCCCCTGAGCAGCAGGAAGCAAAGTTGAGTGTCTATCCTCACAAACCTTGACTCCTGTGTTTTCTGTTCTGTACAGAAAAAGCCAAGGAATGGAGGGAGTAGGTGCATCCGGCTACCCATGGCCGTCAGGGTGTGGAGGTCTTTCTGACGGGACCTTTGCTACCCATGGCCGTCAGGGTGCAGAGGTCTTTCTGGTGGGACCTTTGCTACCCAGGGCCGTCAGGGTGCAGAGGTCTTTCTGGTGGGACCTTTGCCAGACCTGTTGGGGGAGACAGGGAGGGACTCTGGAAAGAGCAGGGTCAGCCGTGCTGTTCCCTGTGGTGGACAGTGCGGGGCACTGGCTTTCTGTTTACACCCATCTACACCCATCTGTGACGTATGCTGTGGTCTGCAGGGGCACTGAGTCATCAGGGTCAGAGTCCTCGCCAACTCCCTTGGCTAAGGTCGGAGGCAATCACGGCAGAGCCTGTGCCTAGCTCACAACCACAGGCCAAGGTTACCCCCAAGACCTGCAGGATCAGAGTCTCTCACACCTCTGCCGCCAAAATCTCCATCAGCAGAATCAGAGTGTAGCCCAGACCTACAGGGACAGGGTCAGCATAGCAGCTGCTGAAGATGGCATGTACCTGTTGAGGGTGTTTGGGTCCCAGAAACTTCTATAGCATGCAATAGTTGCTGGTAACATCCAAGCCAAGCTCAAAAAAGAAAGAGACCCTTCCAGCGACTCCATAGAGCACTGTGACCACAGGACCCTTGCTCTGCTCTCTGAAGCCCAGCTGCCTGGACTGCATGGCCACAGCAGATTACCTGTGAAGGCAAGCCTGTCCTCTTCTAGTTTCTTCTTGAGGTGTTTTATCTCAAAGTCCCTCTCCTTCAGAAGCTTATACAGCCGCCCGTTCTCATCGACTGTCTCCCTGAGCTCACTGCGAAGCTGCTGGATTTCATCTTCCAGCACCCTACAAGGGAAAAGTGGACAGGCTGCTCCTCAGAGGCACTAACTAGTGCCCAGGGTCACGCTGCCTGCCTAGGCTTGTAGTGCCACGTCTGGGCACTAGGGGGCACTAAGATGTCTGTACAAAATAAGACTGAAAAGTAATTTCTTTAGCATCATGTTAGAAGGCTTGGACCAGGCTGCTTATTTCTTCATGTGGGTTGTATAAAAACCCTCATTGTGTGTGCTTGTGGGTGGGTGTGTCCACATGTACGGGTGCATTTGTGTACCGTTTGAAGTCAGCAAAAATAGATTTGGAGCAAAACTAGACACAGAGACAACTAATCAGTAGTGATGGCCTTAGGTACAGGCCAGCAGGGGGCGCCACCTCAGCCTGCGCATATCTGCAAGCACCCATGCACCCATGGCACTGTCAAGCCCAGAGCACTGAGAAGATGCTGGATATCTTTCAACTTCACACCGATCATTTAAGAAAGAAGAAAGTAGGGAATCTGCATAGTTTTGGAGCAGTGATGTTTAGACACTGCTGTCTCGGGGTGTGTGCGGGACTGTGGACGGGGTGGGGGGGGCGAACTCGGTTCAGTCCCATTCCCTAGAAATGCGGGTTTTAGCAAAGTGACTGTGAAGGAAAACCCAGACAAATAAACCAGCCCTGAGGCACTTACGGTCCTTCCGCCTGGCCTTCCATACACCGCCCACAGGTGCCATCCAGAAAGTGAGCTCTGGCGGCTACACAGGCCTCCTCCCCCCCTCTGTGTCAGCAAACTCTGAGCGCAGGAACTCGCCCAGGTGGACTATTGTCCACATCTGCATCTGCTTCATCCCCAACCTCTCCACCACCCCTCCCTCTCCACCACCCCTCCCTCCCCACCACCCCTCCCTCTCTACCACCCGTCCCT